>CAMOHE010043904.1:0-36919 GCA_946598075.1 Artocarpus hirsutus | reverse complement strand
TTTTATGGATATGTTTTATGAAATTATTATGAAAGTTTAAAGGAAAAACTTTAAGAAATTAGTATCTTAAACTTAAAAGTTTAAGTTATAAGAAATTATGTTTTGACTAGTTTAAGAAGGTTTGATGCAACAAATGTGCAAAGTTTTCAAGTAAGAATATTATATGATCATTTATAATAAGAAAATGATTATATAAGTTTTATGCCAAAATAAGTAACGATTTTATGAATATGTTTTTAAGAATTTACTATCAGGAAAGTTTAGATGAATATGCTTCTAGAATTATTATTAATATGACGATTTAAATAAACGAGTTCCAAGTAATTATTATTATGATAAGTTTTGGAAAGATTAATTTTTAAGATATCAATATCTGATGTTTAAGATGTTAAATTATGAGTAAGATATATAATAATTTTTAAGAAAGTTTTAAAGAACATATAAATGAGGTTTTTATCTCATATTTAATTTAAAATTGTTTTGAAAATAGTTTTATTTAAATTAAGAAATGTCTTTAAGGTAATAGTTGCTAAATAATCATCCTTATGTTTTAAAAGAAAAGTTCAAGGAAATTATTATGGTTATGTTTCAAGAAATTAATGTTATGAGTTATGCAAAGGATCATGCTTTTGAAAATTATAGTTATGTTAAAACGTAATAATTATTATTACATTATTATCACGTTTGAGAAATTATGTTATGTTAGGTTTATCCAATTAAGTATTGAGAAATAATTATTATATCTTTTAAAGTTACACGTTGAGAATTCTTTATCTTTAAGAATTCATTTGTTATTAAGTTTTAGAAAAACAGTTATTATTCCTTCTAAAGTTTTATGCCAACGATTCGATAGCAAGAATCTATTTAAAAAAAAATTTATTTTGAAATTTTTGTACTCTATAATTTAAGTATGTTAAAGTTTATGATCACGTTAAGTCAAGTGACAGCCACGTAGGGAGGGTCGTCACACATGTGCCCAAATTTCCATTTGTATCATGACATATTATAAGTGGAGGAAATTATGCATATTTATTGGAAATGTGAAAGTGAAATCATGGCCCTTAGGTTATGCGTATAAAATGGAAATGTGAACAGAGGGAATTTTGATTTTAGGAATTCCTATGTTCTTCTGAAATTCCGAACAACCTTAGCCAATAAAGAGTAATACTTAAAACTGGAAATCGTTGGTTGTAAGCATGATTATAATTAGCACTTAATTTTACTCACGGACGGATAGAGCAAGTGTAATTTTAACCACATTTGGAAAATGATGTAACTGAGAGTTAAAACTTAGGGCCCATTTCTTTTGAGAATTCTTTGAATTTTTTAGACTCAAATTTAAATTCAAGTATTAAAAATCCTTTAGATATATGTTTGTTTCCTTAAAAGTATCAAGAATCTAAGTTTTCAAAGTTCTGACTCCCCTAAACTTTTGATATTCGGATATCGCTGCTATAGTAAAAACTAAAATTATTTCTCCTATATTTTTGGAAAAAAATCATAACTTCTTCATTTGTTATCCAATTGAGATGATTCTTTTTTCATTGTATTCATAGTGAAGAGAGTAATAAATTAAGATCTATATTGCATATTTTTAAAGATCATTATTAATAAGATTTTATTAGATTTTTTTATAAATAAAAAATATTTTTACTACCTCTTCAAACACAAATTTCAATTTTATTCCATACTCATTAAAACTTAAATGCACATTCAAACATCAATTCGGATAACAATTCAAATCATTAACTCAAATCTTAATTCAAATTACACTAATACAAATCAAATTACTAGTTCGAATCTATTTACCAAACGAACCCCTTAAAGTATTTAGTATATAAGAATTTTATACTGTTTGAGTTTGAACTAATAAATTGAAAAAGATTTAGTCAAATACCCTATAATTAAGCGAGACTTGCGTGTGATATTATCTAAAATTAGATTGGTTTTTCCCATATATTATTCCCTGAAATAATTCTCAAATATCAATTTCACTTTTTGTCATCTCAGTAGGTGTGGAAATTTCCAGTCCTCTCGTCATCTACAAACCATATTCTGCGTTAATTTTCTTTCTCAGCCTTCTTTTGATTGACCGATGACTTGGCTCTTTCTAAAGTTTTCCCCCAATCAATACTAGAGGACGAAAGAAAAGAGTTTAAGGTCTAAGCTGGAATCACCTACAGTACAAGGAATAATTTTAAAAATAAGTAAAGTTTAGGACATCAAACAATTTTGATGTCCTAAACTTTAAATTATGGAAGAGTCAGTTAAAAACTATTTTAGGTCATGTTTGTTTGACTGGTTCAGTTCGAACGCCATCACAGTTAGAATTGGTGCTTGGTAAAGCATATAATTCGAACTAAATTGATAGTTCAAACTGACTTGAACTACCAAATTTAAAATTCAAACTCCCTTCCATTTCAATATTTCAATTATTTTGTTATAAATTTTTTTACAAATTTTATATGTTTGTTTTTTAATCAAATAATTTTTTACGCTTCAAAATACAGTTTTTAATATTCATACAAACACAAATTCAAATTGGATACCTTATTCAAATTAATACTTTAACTATATATCAAAAACACCAGTTTGGATTTTTTTTTTAAACAAACAAGTTCAAATTAACACAATTAGAATCAATAAACCCAAAAAAGGTTAATTTTATTAAATGATGTTTCATAACAGTGATATTAATTCTTTTAAATGACAATTGGAGTATTCCAACTAAATTGACACGCACTAAAATGCTTGTCCTCTACATACCAAACCCTCCAAACTATTTTTTATTAAAAAAAGAATTTTGAGAAGTTCTAAATATAAAGCAAAGTATGAAACCCCAAAACTTAACACTAGGACAAGTAGGAAACTTAAGCTCTGCCAAAATTAAAACGATTGATAAGTGCTTGAAAAGTCCATGCGTTCTCACTAAAAGCTTGAAAGAACTGGACCTTTCTCCACATACACTGCAGCCAAAGACTTAAAGACCAAGACGCACAGCTGATCACCAAAAAAAAAAAAAAAAAAAAAAAAAATGCTGTCCCTGTTATTCCTCTCTCTGCTCCTCTCGGTTGCGCTTAACGGTGATTCTGCGCCAACTTACACCTACCACTCATGTCCAAACACAACAACCTTTGCTCCAAACAGCACCTACCAATCCAACCTCGACAGCCTCCTCTCATCTCTCTCCTCCAACGCCACAGCCCGCGAATCCTACAACGCCACCAGCGGCGGTAAAGACCCCTCCACCGCCTCCTACGGGCTCTTCTTCTGCCGCGGAGATGTCGGCACTGATGACTGCCGAGAGTGCGTGCAGTCGGCTGTCAAAGATGTCCGCAACAGATGCCCCGTTGAGAAAGAGGCCACAATCTGGTACGAGCAGTGCCAGCTTCGCTACTCCAACCGCTCTTTCTTTGGGGCCATCGATCAAGGACAAACGGTTTATTTCTGGAATACAGCGAATAACACCGAACAGGACCGCTTTAACCAGCTGGTCGCGGACACTTTGAAGGACGCAGCGGCTGACGCTGCAAAAGGTGGGCCCGGAGCGGAGAAGTACGCCACAAGAACAGCCAACTTCAGTAGGTTCCAGACGCTGTACGGCCTAGTGCAGTGCTCGCCGGACTTGTCCAGAGAGGATTGTAATACGTGTCTCCAAGGCTCCATATCGCAACTTCCTTCTTGCTGCAGCGGAAAGCTGGGGGCCAGAGTCATATCGTCTAGTTGTAATATCAGGTTTGTGTGTGTTTGGTTATATCTTTAACCAAAAAGTTTTTATTCAAATTCTTATTCTTTAAAAGAAAAAATTGCTCATAAGCATCTTCTTCTTTTTTTTTTTTTTTTTGACACAAATTAAACTTTTTGAATTGGTGATTATGTAACTAAACGAGTTTTTTTTTTTTTAACAAAAATATAGTGGTATATTTTATGATCACAAATGATGAGAGTGGTAAAAAGTTCATTTTGTCACTTTTGTTTTTGGAATTCGTTGTTGATGGATTAATTTAATTTGTAACATTTAGGTATGAAGTTTACCCCTTCTTTAACCTAACGGGGCTTTCACCACCGCCCTCAACGGGCCTGACTCCGAATACAATTGCAAAAAACAACACAGAGGGTAAGTGCATGACCCTTTTTTTTTTTTTTTTGGAGTTCCAAATGTTTTTAACATTTTTATTTATTTGATTTGATTTCTCGTATTTGAAAAATTCTTCTTAACGGAGTGGCTTCACATGATAAAGTAATTAACGAATATCTTCCGAGTACTATGGACTACTATTTCTTTGTTTGTTTTTTTCAAGCTAGTTTACTTTTTGTTCTTAACTTTTGTACTTCTCTATTAATTTAAAATAATTTGAGCAACGGAAAGTCTTTGGTGAGTACCAATTTTATTAAGATGTACTAAATAAAGTTTTTTCTGTTTTTTTTTTTTTTTTGTTAATAAAAATTTGCGGTTATATAGATTCTCATTCGACCGTAAGGAAATACGAATATATTTTATGAGGAATATTTATTTAGTAAAGAGGAAAAAGAGGAGAAGCGAGATAGAGAGATCTTGGAGCCCTGCTATTCTTTGGGTGTTTGTCTTTTTCTAACTTTTCAATAATTTATTTTAGTTGTTCGTTTTGGATAAGTTCCTCGTCTTTTTCAAGGTCTTAACACGTTAATTCTATTTCGCAGGAAAAAGTGAAATCTCATATGTAACTATTGTGGCCATTGTTGTCCCAATTACTGTTTGTACAGTTGCTTTCATAGTTGCGTTTTGTATCCTCCGTAGAAGAGCCAAAAAATACAATCCTGTAAGGCAAGAAAATGGTAAGGACTAAGGTTGATAATTTTAAAAAATTATATACTATTTATCATGTTTATATGCCTGCCCGATTTGTCTTGGAAATGCTGACTCTTTGGTCGTGTAGTTGGGGACAATGAAATTACAACTATAGAATCCTTGCAATTCGACTTCGCCGTAATTGAAGCTGCCACAAACAATTTCTCTGTTGATTGCAAGTTGGGTGAAGGAGGATTTGGTGAGGTGTACAAGGTATGACATTAATTTGTAATGTCTTGAATGTGAAAAAAGGTACAGTTCTTGCTGATCCAATTTGCTTTGAGTACAATATCCGCAGGGCACACTTGCTAATGGACAAGAAATAGCCGTTAAGAGGCTTTCAAAGAGTTCCGGACAAGGTATTAGAGAATTTAAGAATGAGGTCCTATTGCTGGCCAAGCTTCAACACAGAAACCTTGTGAGGCTGTTGGGCTTTTGCTTCGAAGGGGAAGAAAAGCTGCTTGTTTATGAATTTGTTCCCAACAAAAGCCTCGACTCTTTTCTATATGGTCTCTCCATCAAAGCCCTTCCTTTGTACTCTTTAGCTTTTAATTCTTATTTGTTTTCCCAAATCTAGTTTTATTACAAACGGAGGTGTCTGAATCTGGCTAGGGGATGTTTGGAATTGATTTTCTCCTAAACGTGCAGATACAAACAAACAAGGGCAATTGAGTTGGGCAATACGGTACAAGATAATTGGAGGGATCACACGAGGAATGCTATATCTCCATGAGGACTCTAGGCTTCGAATTATACATCGTGATCTCAAAGCTAGCAATGTATTGTTAGATGTTGACATGAACCCAAAAATTTCAGACTTTGGTATGGCAAGGATTTTTGAAGTCGATCAAACGCAAGAAAATACGAGTACAATTGTCGGAACATAGTGAGTTTCAATTTTTACTTCTTGCAATTGTGTGTGCCTTCACTGGTGTGATTACACATGTTTCGACTATTGTTGCTAACAAATGCCTCAACATAACATCTTCTTTTGCTAATTGGTTTTAATGTGTTGTGCCTTTTTTTTCCAGTGGGTATATGCCTCCAGAGTATGCAATGCAGGGGCAATTCTCCACCAAATCGGACGTTTATAGTTTTGGAGTGCTGGTTCTTGAGATTTTAAGTGGAAAAAAGAACAACAATTTCTATGATTCAGACAGAGGCCAGGACTTGTTGAGCTATGTAAGTATAAAAAGTTTTAATCTACTTTATCTTTAAGCAGGCACCCCCATGAAATAATCTCATACACTTGAGCTATTTGCAATTGCAGGCTTGGAAACTTTGGCAGGAAGGAACTCCCTTGGATTTACTGGATCCAAACCTAGAGAATACTTATTCGGAAAATGAAGTTAATAGATGCATTCAAATTGGTTTGTTATGCGTTCAGGAAGATCCGGAAGAGAGGCCGACAATGAAAACAATAGTTCTCATGTTTAGCAGTTACTCTATCACACTCCCACAGCCTCAGCAGCCGGCATTTTGGTATAGAACTTCAGAAACAGATCGCATGCCGGAAACTGGACTGAACTTTGATCCACCTACAAGCACGGAACTTCCATTTTCTGTCAATGAAGCATCCATAACTGATTTATACCCTCGTTAATTAGTGATTATGCTAAATGTGTGGTTTTATCCATTTCCCTTTTTTGTATGAACTAATAAATGTTGTGTAGTGCATATGGCACAAGCAACACATGCATATGATGACCATCGAAATATTTACTAAAAAATTATAGTCTCTATACGACCTTGAAATAATGACACCTGAATTCTAGTCTCTTTTATTCCCTGAAACATTTATCTCATTGCTTCCCAGTTAGAGGACTAGCAGCCAGGTACACAACGGAAAACCAGAAACTCAAGATACCCAGCTAGATAGTTTAGGACTGATCAATGGCGATCAAATTATTCCTTTCGTTGTCTACGTTGTATGTTGATGGATCGATAACTTTGATGATAATTTTCAAGTGCAGAGTCCTTTAGGTGGAAAACGTAAGCGCACAACTTTTTTTTTTTTCATTGGAGGAAAAAGGTTCAAGATTATTCACTTCAATCTAGTAATTGGGGGTTAGTTTGTTTGCTTACAGTTGTTTCAATTAATCTACAAAAATGGAGCTCTTGCACAAAATCAAACCTCCAGATCTATTTATTATATCTTGGCTGTTAGTTTGTTCAGAGATTAACTTGTAACAAATTATTAAATTATTTGTTCTCAATTTTATGAACTCCCCAAAACTTTTTGCACCATAACAAACATGCCCCTGAATTTCTGTTCGTATCATGACAAATAAGAGGATGAAATTATGGCAATATTTATCAGATATGTGAAATCATGGGGCATGAGTTAAATGGAAATGTAAACAGAGGGAATTTCGTTCTTGGAAAATCATACCCTTTTTCGGTTTCTATCGAAAATACCCTTGTCCAGTGTATTTAGGACTTTATGCATCTGTATGCACCAATCAACAACAATTAACGGGTCCCAACTTTTTCTCATTACTAGTTGAAAAGAGAATCCCTCTGTTCTTCCCAAATTCCAATCAACCCTAGCCAACAAAGATTAGAGTTAAATTTATTAGAGGTCCTTGAACTTTTTTTTGTTTCAAGAATTAGTCTCTGTACTGAAATTTGTATCCTTGAACTAATCTTTTCATATCTCAAATTTATTCCCTCAATTTTACCCCTCAATTCTAACTTAGGTACAATATTCTCAGGTCACTCTTGCTAATGGACACGAAATAGCCATAAGGCTGTGAGGTCCTATTGCTAGCCCAGCTTTAGGGCGAAAAACTTTATAAGGTTGTTGGGATTTTGCTTCGAAGGTGAAGAGAAGTTGCTTGTCTATGAATTTGTTCCCAGCAAAAGCCTCGACTCCTTTCTGTATGGTCTGTCCATCTAAGCCTTTGCTCTGTACTCTCTTGCTTTTAATTCTTATTCGTTTTCCCAAATATAATTTTAGTAATACTGAAGGTGTTTAAATCTAGCCAGTTTGACGTCTAGGAATTGATATTCTCCTAAACATGCACATCCAGACAAACAAGGCTAATTGAATTCGGCACAAGATAATAGGAGGGATCGCTTGAGGAACTCTGCATGTCCACGAGGACTCTAGGCTTCGAATTATACATCATGATCTCAAGCTAGCAATATATTTGTTAGAAGTTGATGTGAGCCCAAATATTTCAGACTTTAGCATAGCAAGGACTTGAAGTGGATCAAACTCCGAGGGAAAAAAGTGGAATTGTCATATCAAAATGATAATAAAAAAAATGACATTGTTCAACGAAACTTATAATTAATAGTTGAAAAATGTGTGCTACACTAAAACTATTTATTTTTATATTCTAGTATAGATTCTCCATATATAAACGTGAAATAAAATATTACTACTTAAAAAATTTTTATTTTGTACTTTCATAGTGCACTTTTCTTATAGTATTTTATGGCTTGTATGATTTTTTTTTTTTTTTTTTTGAGCTGAGAGTCAAGGTTGTTATGTACCTTTCCTTATCGTATTTTCTTGTCTCTGGGAAGGTTCTTACGTGGGAATGGAAGACTAACAAGTTGAATTTCTTGTACAAGCAATTATCGCGGTCTGTGAACCAATTTACGCGACTACTCTGAAGTAAGCGTGTGTATATATATATATATATATATATATGCATGAATATTACATGTATATATATGGATTTATTTTCAATGGTTATGTCTTCAATAAAAGTATATTTTAATAATTATTAATGATGTGTCGTGATAATAATTCAACCTCATTAATTATCATAAATTTTTTTAGTCAACTATCCACTTTGTTACAACCGTAAGAATTATATCAAACATATTAATAACAGTACTTTTTGAAAGGGTAACCATTAAAATCCGATATGTATGTATATTAATAGACATTAATAATAAATTACATTGCGCGTTTTCTTTCTTTTGGCTGGTCCACAGGAAAAGGCTTTCAATTATCCACCTCTTTTGTCCTATCTTCCCCTGCCGTCTCCATCGATGACCATTTCTTCTTTCATGTTTCTAATAAACGTGTGAAACGCTGGACTTCCACATATTTTTGAGAAAAAGCGTTAAAGTTGATGATTGCATTAAGTTTAACCGTAACGTGTAAGGTACTCAGCACTACCGTTCCCTCCTAATATTGTTTGACAAGTAAGATATCCATAATTTTGATTTGTTTTGATGAAATTATGATGATCTCCTCTATGCCTCAAAAACATATACATGTGGTACTTAGCACATAATGTTTTTGATTTTTTTGGCACCTTCTAAAATTTATTGTCCAACTAATTAAATCCCTCAATAATAACAAACTTCATATATAACATGGTAATGTATAAACTAATTAGGTGGTCCTTTCTTTGTTTGTTTATTATTATTATTATTATTATTATTATTATTATTATTTTGATGATGTATCAAAGGAGTACTCACCCAAAGTCAAACAAACGAAAAAATTAGCAAGTCAATTCGACCAAGAGTACCAGCTAGCCTCGGTATTTTCCAAGAAGGATATTGACAATGATCGTTCTTCTCCGTCAAAGTCCAATCCTCTTTTATTTCCTCCATAAGAAGTGTTCAGACCTAATTATAATAATGTCCAATTTCCTTTGTTAACAGACTAGACGAGATAGTGAATGGCTTCTTCAAGAATAATTTTTGATCTCTTCCTTTATAATATCCTACTCTTACTCACAACTCCGTCCAATATTATTAATGCCCAACCAAGTTTCCTTTATCACTTCTGCATAGACGACCGAGGTAACTACACCACAAATAGCACCTACCAGACCAACCTCCATACCCTCCTTTCCTCCCTCACAGCTTCCAATGACGAGATCAGTACCACCACCGGCTTTTACACTTCGTCGTATGGTGAAAACACCGATATAGTTTATGCCACTGGATTCTGTAGAGGAGACCTCAAGTCAGAGGATTGTCGTAGCTGCTTAAAAAACTCTACACATCTTCTCCCCCAGCTTTGTCCTAATCAGAAGGAGGCCATTGGATGGTACAGAACATGTACCTTGAGATACACTGATCGCTACATATCAGGCATAATGGAGAAATTTCCGGAGTTTTACTATCCTGATTCAAAAAATGTTACGTCGAATGTAGATGCCTTCGAACAGGACCTCAAGGCGTTGTTGGAGGATCTCAGAATTCAAGCCCTGGCAGGTGAGTCCTCTTCAAGTAATAAGTTTGCGGCGGGAAAAACAAATGCTTCAAATTACTTTGAGACGATATATGCGCTCGTGCAGTGCACTCCAGACTTATCAGGCCCAGATTGCAACGATTGTATAGTCTATGGTTCTAATTTTCTTTATGGATCTTGTAATGGAATGATTGGAGTATTTGTTGGCATGCCTAGTTGTACTGTTGCTTATGACATCCAGCCCTTCTACGATACAGCAGCTGCCACACCAATTGGTTTGCTGCTGTCTCCTCCTCTTAGTTCTCGTCTGCCACCAACCAATGGCGTAATCACTCGAAAACAAGGTACTACACAACTACATTTACAAAACATCGAGGTTTTTTTTTTTTTTTTAACTTTCTCAATTCTCTCTCTCTCTCTCTCTCTCTCTCTCTCTAAAACATCTGCTAGGCATTTAGTTTGGCTTCCTTGTGTCACCCGCACTCTCCCCTTAGGTAGAAGCCCGAAGATGGCTTTGGGGAAAGGGCAGTGCTTTGATTTAGATGGAAACGGGGGCATCTTGGCTTGAAGGAGGGTAGGATGGTGGCAGAGAAGTCTTTAGGCGAGTCTAGAGGTGTCGAGAAGGGAGCTTGGGGGGCCAACGCAGGGTGAAGGGAGAGTGGTCCGGGCTGGTTTGCCTGTCTTGAGTGCGCCGGCAGGTTGGTGGTGGTTTACATATCCAGGTTAGTGGGGAGTCGGTGAAGCTGTTTATGAAGTCGGTGGTGGAGGGCTTGCGGTGGTTGACGGGGTGAGGTAGGGGAGGTGCATAGATGGCCAATAGCGGGTGGATTTATCTTGGGGTGGCGTGGTACCTTCGATGGCGGGGCTGGTGCCTAGTTCTGCCACGGTGGTGGCAGCCCTCTTCAGTTGAGGGCTCCGTACAGGTCGGGTTTTCATGGCTCAGCGGTCTTGTCATCAATGGGTCTCTTCGGAAAGCTGAGGATACGCTGTGTGTTTTTGTTGTGTTTAGTGTGTTTATCTGTTTGCTTAGTACAAAATATGACAATTGAGGACGTGCTTTCCCCACTTTCGTTCTTGATTTGTATTTCACACCCATTGATTGCTAGATTTGACTGTATGTTGGATTGTATTTGCTTTGAAGATATGATTTTGGTCAATTATTATTGTCCATTGACAATAATCGTATCTTGTAATAAGTCATTAATGGGCTCTATTATAAGCGTTGAATGGGTTTTTTTCCTTTAGGTCTTAACCTTTGTCTTTTGTCACCGTACGCCATTTTTTTTAACTTAGTAGATCGACTCTTTATCCGTGGTCAAATTTGAGCATAGTGAGCAGTCGTATGACTTTATTTGTACTATTTTAGTTTGAATGACATTTCATTTTCAATATATATATATATATAATATTCACGAAGTTTGTTTTGAAATTGAAAAGTACTAATTTCAGAATTTCAACAATATTTCGTGTTCGGTTTGTGAAGGTGAAAAGAAAGAAACATCTTGGACTGTGACCATTGTCGTTCCCTCTGTTGCTTCCCTATTGCTACTACTAGTTATCAGCATCTGCGTTTTCTTGAGAATCACTCGAAAGGCAAATGAAAAACGTGAAGGTAAGTGGAGGTTTAAATTTTTATCGTCTATTTCTTATTGTAGGGTGTTTCATGTGCAGTGGCAACTATTAATATTTATTACAATAGGAGTTGATGATGTTGGAATTAAAAGCTTGTAAAAGAGAAAAACACTCGTAACTTTTTACCCAACTCTCACTCATAATACAATTCAAAGCTTTGTTTTGTTCTTCACTCACTCACTGGAAGCTATGCTTCTTTTTTTCTCACTCTTAGAAGCCTTTTGCTTGTTCACTCTTTTTGTTTTTCTTTTCTTTGCCTATGCTAACAACTCAAGAGAAGGGAGCTAAGAGAAGGGACTATTTATACTAGTTCTTAATCAATCTCCTCCACACAAAGTGATCTTAAAAAAGTAATCTAACAAAACCTAGACCATAAACATTGCTTCTACTAACAAACACACTAGCTATATTATTATCGCATTTATTAACAAGCTTACCAAACTTAAGAACCTTCTAGGAATTGGGCTAGGACTTCAAATGACTTGAATGGGCTGATTTGGTTCTTTATTTTGTGGGCTAAATAAATGAGCTCGAGCGGCCTTTAAGCTCTTGAATTTGACTCCTTTGAAAAGCTATTTTTATATTGCTTTCCGAGCAAACATCCTTTACAAAATTAGTCAAGGTGATTAATGCAAGGCAGAACTCTCACAATCTCTTTTCTATTTCTTGACATGGGTATCTTCACAATTAAGTTACTCACGTTGTCTCTTATTAAAAGGTTGTTATCTTTTAAGTAAATACTATAACTTTTCTCTAAGAGTTGTCCCAGACTCAAAATATTTGTTTCACTTTTCATAGTGGGTACATAGTAAACATTTGAAATAAATTGATACCACCCATCTTTCTAGCGGATAAAGATTTTGCCTTTTCCTTTTACCCCTGCCTTGGAATCATCGCCAAAAGAGACATTCCCACTCACTAATTCATCAAGCTCTATGAACATTGATGGTTTCCCGCACATGTGATTGCTAGCACTAGTGTCAAGATATTACATGTTGTCTTGGCCTTCGTAATTCTCCTTATGAGTGAGTAGTAAAGTATTGCCTCCTTCATTCTTATTCTTTGCATAACTAACTCTTTCATTAACTCTCTTATTGTGTGCTCTATATTCTCTAGTGTAATGACCAAACTCGTCACAATTGTAGTATTGAACTTGAGATTTATTGTATCTCGAGTTTGTACGTCCTCTAACACAACCTCTTATAGGGTTTTCACCTATCACATAGTTGGCGTTGTTGTTGTTGTTGGAATTGTTGAAGTTGTTGTTTGAACCCAACTTCGTCCATGACAACAACTTCATCCTTGGTCATGACCTCGTCTATGTTGGCTTCTATTATTGTTGAAGCATCTTCGTTCTTCATCAGTTGGACTTCCATCTTGAGGAGTTGATCAACGATCTCTTTCTTCTTCTTCTTCTTCTTCTTCTTCTTTTCATGGGCTTGCAACAAACCCAAGAGTTGCTCAATCACCATGGTTGTTATATCTTTGGTTTCTTCAATGATAGTTACAATACTATCAAACTTCGAATTTAACGATCGAAGAATCTTCTCTAGGCTAGCCACATCTTCTAACTTCTCACCATTTCTGTTTAGTTAACTGGTAATGGCTGAAACTCTATAAACATAGTCAAAAATCAATTCTCCTTAAACTCTCCTCTTAAAGTTTGAAGTTGCACCTTCTTAACTTTTTTCTTCTCCCTTGTATGAGACTTGGAGCTTCTCCAATGCTTGCTTGGCTGATACAGCATTTGAGATTTTTTCAAAACCATCATCATCTAAAGATTGATAGATGAGGAAGAAAGCCTTCTTGTCTCTTCTTGTTAAGTCCTTTAAACTCTTCTTTTGTGCTGAGGATAGTATCGACTCATCCTTTGGCTCTTCATGGCCCTTTTCTACAACCTTTCTACAACCTTCCAAATGTCATGTGCTCCAAGTAGTGCCTTCATCTTCATAATTTAATTGTCAAAGTTGCTCTCCTTGAGTGGTGGAACTTAGAAGGTTGACATAACGCCTGTAGCCATAACTTTTAATAGAGCAAGAACTTGAAAATTTCAACTATATCGATTGATCTAGAAGGCCAAAAAATCTCAAGAGGGACTTGGGTTAAAAAGTCAATTTTTAGTCAACACTTGGTCAACGGTCAATGCGGTCAAATACTCGACACAAGTTAACGTTAGGCTAAAAATTCCAATGACTCATTCGGGCACGTCTGAACTCTGATTTAGCTGATTTTTATGGCTGCATGTTCGTCTCGTTGCACTCTTCGATGTGGTGATATGTTTGGAACAAATTTTCTATACTCTCAATATCAAAAATTCTTTTCTAATGTAGAAGATTAGTCAAAGTTGCATTCACAGAGCATATTTAGAATTTCAAAAGACATCACAACCTTAGCTCTAGTACCACTTCGTTGGAAATAAAAGCTTTTGTACTTTTATTACAAGAGAAACACTTACAACTTCTCACACAACTCTCACTCACAATACAATTCAAAGCTTTGCTTTGATCTTCACTCACTCACTCACTAGAAGCTATGCTTCTTTCTTTCTCACTCTTAGAAGTCTTTTGCTTCTTCACTCTCTCTTTTTTTTTTTTTTTTTTTTTTTTTTTTTTTTTTTTTTTTTTGCCGACGCTCACAACTCAAGAGAAGGGGTTATTTATACTAGTTCTTAATCAATCTTCTCCACACAAAGTGATCTTAATAAACCAATCTAATAAAACTTAGATCATACAAATTGCTTCTATCAATACCCGCTAGCTACATCATTATCACATTTATCAGCAAGCTTATCAAAATTTAAAAACTTCTAGGAATTGGGCTTGGACTTCAAATGACTTCAATGGGCTAATTTGGTTCTTCATCTGGTGGACTTTTTAAACAAATTTGCTTCTCAATAGATGATTCATCCAATCTAAGTCTAGGACTAACAACAAAAAAACACGAAAATTACTCTTAAACTTTATGAAGCATAAAAAATTGCTTTTCATGCAAGTTCGCAAATATCGATTTTAGAAATGTTTTCATATTGATATTTCTATTTCGTTGTCAATGATGTCTCTTTGCTTGCGGTTTAACTCCTGATAATATTATTTATAGAGTAAATTGTACTGCTGTATCCAAACTATTTATTTTTGCTTAATGCACACTGAATTTTTAATTTTGATAAAATATATCCTAAACTTGTGAATCATTTCAAATTGAGATCCAATAGCTACATTTAATTTACATTCAGTACTAATCATTTCCACGTATTGAGCTTCATTTATGTTTTCCTTAAAATGATAAGGTCTACCTTAAAAACAACACATGTGCAAATCTCGTACCAAAACTGCCCATCTCTTTAGTTCTTGTCAGTTATTAGGCCTCAATTTCAATAATTTACAAGTTCATGGTGCATTTAACCAAAATTGAAAGTTAGGAATACATTATGTAAAAAAACAAATAATTTAGGGTGCAACGGTGTAATTTACTTTTATTTATAACATATGTTTATTTGTTGTTCTTCATACAAAGCAGAGGAAGATATTGGAGAATCCTTGCAATTCAACTTTGACACAATTAGAGCTGCAACAAATGACTTTTCTGATGAAAATAAACTCGGTCAGGGTGGCTTTGGAGCGGTTTACTGGGTAACGAAATAATATTGTACTAAAATGAGTATCAATTCTACGTGACAGCTCAACCAAGAAAAACATTTTTTCTCTCTGCACATCTTATTTGAGTATTTGTATATATACATATGTCATATTTCCAGGGCAGGCTTTTTAATGGAAAAGAGATAGCGGTAAAACGACTGATTAAGTATGATGGTCAGTCAGGGCAAGGAGATGGAGAATTTAAGAACGAGGTGGTGTTGGTTGCAAAGCTTGAACACAAAAATTTAGTCAACCTCTTAGGTTTTTGCTTGGAAAAAAAGGAAAGAATACTTGTCTATGAGTTTGTGCCTAATTCTAGTCTTGATCGCTTCATATTTGGTACGTTGGGGTCTCCTCATTCCTTTTACAGCTCCCTAGAATTTATTATTGCATGCTTTTGAACCAATGCTCCATAAAATATTTAAAATTTATAACAAAATCATGTCTCCGGTTTCAATATGTAGATCCAGTCAAGAGGACAAATTTGGATTGGAAAAGCCGCTACAAGATCATTATAGGCCTTGCACGAGGGCTGCTTTACCTTCACGAAGAGTCTCATCTTAGAATCATTCATCGTGATCTCAAAGCTAGTAACATATTGTTGGATGCAGAAATGAATCCTAAAATTTGTGATTTTGGTACGGCAAGATTGTTTGATCATGATCAATCCAAAGTAAAAACAATGAAAATTGTGGGGACCTAGTAAGTAAATCCATTAAATCTTATATTTTCTTAAGTTCACTTTCCAGTTTAATGTTATTGTGCAAGCATATCCACCGTTTGATCAGAAAATCATAATCATAAAACTTTCATTCCATTTTTAGTGATGCTACTTAATGCATGTCAATGTATGCTTGCAGTGGATATATGGCTCCTGAATATGCCAGACGTGGAGAATTCTCAGTTAAGTCTGACGCATTCAGTTTTGGTGTGTTACTTCTAGAGATTGTGTGTGGACAAAGAATAAACAATTTCCGAGAAGGCGAGAAAGTAGAGAGCCTGCTTAGTTGTGTAAGGATTACAATCTGTCTGGATTTTTCCCTCATGTTTTTGCAAGACATAATGACTGTGTGGTGATAAATTTTCCAATCTTTTAAGGTATGTCATCAAATAATTTCAGGCATGGAAAAATTGGAAAGAAGGTAAAGCTATGAATCTTGCAGATCCCAAAATGAGAGAAGCCTCAAGAAATGAAATAGTAAGATGCATCCACATTGGATTGTTATGCGTGCAAGAAAAAATAGCTGATAGACCCACTATGGGATCGGTTGTTCTGATGCTAAGTAGCTACTCTCTTGTGCTCCGACCGCCTTCACGATCAGCATATTTCATGCAGCTAAAATGTGATGATGGCGTGACAGAGTCAAGTCAAATTGAGAACAATTGTCTCATGATTTCGGAAAATTATGCCTCAATTACTGAACTATATCCTCGTTAATGTTCTATTTTTCATTTTCCGTGTGGTTCATTGTCTAATGTGGAAACAAATCTCGACTGTAGAGTAGGAAGCATTACTAAACGAACCACTTCAAAATTCACTTATTGGTGTCGTCCTTATTTCTCTTTTTTTTTATTATTATTTTTGGTGTCGTTCTATTTTTAAATATTTTATGGAGAAAATGACAACTTAATCTAATGAGTTTGGCCCTATTAGAAATGGAAACAACGCTGTATCAAATTATATCTGGTTTAATTAGATGCCTGGTTCTAATTGTGTTGCAGTGGGCTACACTTGGTTTAGTTCCTCTCAATTTCTTTATTCTTGTATTATTTTTGTTTTTCAAAGAGTTATTCTATCACTCTGTCTGAGCTCTGTTTTTGGTCTTTTTGTTGGTTTATCTAGGAGGGGGGAAACAGAAAAAAGGAAAAAAGGGTAGCTCTCGTGGAAGTATAGATTTGCCCTCTCAAACGCTCAAGCTAAGTACTTGAACTTTTTGGCACCTTTGAAGCCGTTGGAGAAAACAATAGATTAATTAGCTTTCTCAATTGTGGTCGAAACAGCATTGAGACAGAAAGAAAAATATGAACCTCCAGCAGAAAAAGCAATGCTTGCTTACATATTACCAATTGCCAACTAGCACCTAAAAAAAATTGTTGAATGGTTGAATTTCACTGCAAAAAATAATTAAAAAAATTACATAAAAAAAGGAAAACATTTTTGAAGGCCAGGAAAAACCAATGAGATTCTCGAATTTGCTCTTTCGGTTAACCTCGAAAAAGACAGAATGATCTTGTATAGCAATTTTCTAATCCTACTCTTAATTTCTAGCATATATTCTTGAGTTATGATGAAACTCCTCTTTACTTGCAATTTTCCATCCTGATCCTAGAGTGGAGATTAAGGGCCATACTAGCCCCTAAGAATTGGACCGTTTTCAATTTTCATCTAACTGAGCACTTTTCAGATTACACAAAAGTTGTGGCTTTCTAGAACTTAATCCGCTTAAACAACCATCTTGTCTAAAATTTATGCTTGACTGAAGAACTAAACAATGGCCTGCTCTATCTGTCTATATTTGGTGCTTGCATTGATCAATTGCATTTCTTTTTCCGCAGCATACCAGGATTATTTATGTTCAAGTTCAGCCAATGACACTTCCAACTCCATCTACGAGGAAAATCTTAATGCCACACTCTCTTCCTTACAAGTCAAGTCTCTCCTTCGACTTGGATTTTACAATGCTAGCACGGGAAAGGGTCACAACAGAGTAAACGGTCTCTTCCTATGCAGAGGACACATCTCTCCTACTCAATGCCAGAGATGTGTCAAAGCCAGCAAGGAAGCAATAAAAAAACTTTGTGCAAAGAAGAAAGAGGCGGTTATATGGCTAGACCATTGCATGTTGAGATACTTGAACCAGTCCATATTCTCTGTTATGGAAGATACTCCAAAAGTAATTAGGCCTTGTGGTAAAGAAACTATAAGACCATCACTTGTTCAGCCAGCTCTAAGAAGATTGCTGGAAGATCTTGTTCCACAGGCTTTATCCTCCGAAAAGTTATTTGCTACTGGTAGAATTGATAACCACTCGTTCCTTGGCATGGTGTATGGACAAGTGCAGTGCACCAAAGACATAACAACAAGTGAGTGCAGAGGTTGCCTATCTATATCGGCTAAGGACATGACTGTGTGCTGCTATGGACGGCAAGGTGGAACAATTCACAGGCCAAGTTGCAGCATAAGGTATGTACGAGTCCCTTTCAATGAGACGGATCCTGCTCAACTGGTCTCGCCTTCACGATTTGGGATTGGTGAAAATCTCCCAATAGGTTAGTCCCGCTTCTCATAATTGTGTCAAGGTTAATGTCATCTTAAGAATGCTTTAGGAAAAGTCTTTTTTTTTTTTTTTTTTTTGGTTGCAGGAAAGGAAGAGATCTCAAAGGAAATATGGGTTATTTTTTTTACTTTTGTAGTTGTGGTGCTTGTATCAGCTTTACTAGGATGCCTTTTTGGAGTATTCAGAGCCAGGAAGAAAAGCTATGCGACAGAGAAGGAAAAAGGTAGTGATCTATGCACCTATCTCGCCATTATGTCCTTTTGCAGCTAACATTCTTCTTTATTTAACAGTATGTCCAATTTTGGATTTTGGTTCAAAATAGGCGAGAACATGTTGTTGATTTCATTGCTTTACATAAACAATAAAAACTCATGATCAGTTATGTGTTGTAAAATATAATGATATTGATAAATACAGATAATATTCTAGTTATGTACATATGTCGTCAAATATCTCAAAAACTTTACGCAAGCCTTTGCTATCGGCTACCCAGATTGTGGCGTCCGGTTCGGGCGTACTCTCTCAAGCCTCCATAGGACCCACCTTGCGGGGCTCCCGGACTTATGGCTCTTATTGGCAGACCATCCTCGTGCCGCTCACTCATCCGTACTGTCTCCTCTGGGGCCCTCCAATCCCTCAGGATTTTCTTTCGCTTCTCTCGAGTTCAAACCTCGAACCTCCCTTAAGAGGTTCTTATTTCCATCTCGAGTACCAATTAGCTCCATTGGTACTCGAGATGGAAATAAAAACCTCTTAAGGGAGGTTCGAGGTTTGAACCTGAGGGACGCGAAAGAAAATCCTGAGGGGCTGGAGGGCCCCAGAGGGGATAGTACGGATGAGTGGATGGCATGGGGATGGTCTACCAATAAGAGCCATAAGTCCGGTGATCCCATAAGGTGGATCCTATAGAGGCTTGAGGGAGTACGCCCGGGCCGTACGCTACAATAAAACGTGCGTTTTTATTGTGGCGTCCGGCCCGGGCGTACTCCCTTAAGCCTGACACCCTAAATAGTCCCACATCTGGATCTGGAGACTTGAGCTTGTGGAACTTTCTTGGGATATCATCTCCACTCCGCATTGCTTACAATTAGTAACAATTAATTGTACGTAACAGCTCTTTCTTAACTCAATTAACACATATACAGGACACACATATATATATATAGAAGAAATTTAAAGTGGTTGGTAGCGGTACATTGAGAAGGTCGCTTTTGGAGCGATGCTAACCAATGCGGTTTTTTCCATCACTGCTAATTAACACAAAGGGGTTGAAATGGTCAGCCTTTGGTCTAGTTTTTTGAGTGATTTCTGTGAGCGGTTGTCCTTGTCGTCCAACACTTGAGTATTTGAAAATCTCAATATGGCGATACGTAGTTACTTTGCGGACATGGGTGAAACTTGATTTCTCACGAATAGTTGCCACTGCCACTGTTGTGTCATCAATGGCTTCCGGAGTCATCGCATCAATATTGTCTGGGGTCACACGAGGGGTGTCTCTTGGGCCAATAATGTTCTCCATGGGGCCAGGAAGAATAATTTTTCTAATCTCGGCTTGGAAGACACCCCAATACTTCTCAACCTTGCCGTGGAAAAATATGAAGTTGTCGCTTTCCCACGTCAGCCATCCACCATTCATTGCACTCGTTTACCAGTTTCTATGTCAATAACAACAATGTTAGTCTTTAGATCTTCAATCTCGCCGTCCCAACCACTGTCCTTTTCTTGGAAGGACGCGACAGCTATCATTTTTCCAGAGGGGCTTAAATCTGCTTGCCCTGTTGATCCAACATCACAATGTTCATAAGGAGAAACTTAATCAACTCAAATAATTTCACTTTATAGAAAACTTATTATTTACTCATAAACTTAGCAATAAGAAATAAATTGCGATTAAATTAACGTGAGATTTAGTCATAGATTGTGACAAGTTTAATCAGGGGATAAATCATTTTGTGTACCATGGACTTTTTCAAAAAAATTATTTTAGTATCTTGTGTTTTTTATAATGTTAACATGGAACCCTTAACGTTTACAAAAGCATCATTTTTGATACCCTATGTTTGGGATAATATTCACAACAACATTTGTGTAAAAAATAAACTGGAAAGAGAGACAAATGTGAGGCTTTTTTTTTTTTTTTTTTTTTATGTGTTGTATATGTTGGTCTTGACTTCAAAGCTTTAGTTTAATACACAATAAGGAAAAGCTATTAGCAATAAATAACAGATATCATTCCCACTATCACTCTTAATTACAGCCGTACACGATTTGCTTAATTGGAATACAAGATAATTTTCTTTCCTTTAATAATTTGTGTACCAAAAACTTGTACTATTTTTTTATTAAGTTTCATAAATTCCTATAAAATGAGTTAGAGTTGGTTTTCCTTTTTGGAATGGCAGATCATTAAAAAGGAAAGTTAATAAGAATCAATATCTGATTGGATTTATATCATTTTGCTATCTTGTGTTTTAACATAACATTACATTATGTTTAAAAGGAAATAATTTTTATTGAGCAAGTAGATCTTTAAAAGTTTCATGTCTTGTAAATGTAGTAATGTTGCATTATTGTGTGTTAAGGTTGTTCCTTGTGTTTATGATATTCAAGGTAGTGTATTTTATAGACAACTTAGGAAATTTCAAGTGGAGGACGGAGTAACACTTTTTTCCCCTTATAATTATTAGAGGGAATTAGATAGAACACTTTTTTTTTTTTTTTTTTTTTGTGAAAATGATAGAATACTTTTTTTTTAATATGCCCTATTTGCGGTTAGCGTTCGCTTTCCCCTAATTATGGCCCTTATAAGCATTTATCTAACTTAAATTACTCTTGTAATTTTAAAAATGTTCCCATTGAAATTATTTTCTCTTCTTACTTGCCCTTATTGACATTACCTTTTTGAAACAAGTCCCCACATAAAATATCATTTCTCTTACAATAGCCTAAAAATTTTTCTTTTTATGTGTCCCTCATATATATATATATATATATATATATAAATTTTCTAATCGTACCGCTAAATTCTCTTTCTTAAATATTTCCCTACTCAAACATATGTTTTTCCTTGCCATGCATACTTCTAATTCGATTTTTATTTTATTCGTCCTAGACTATTTGGCAACCTCCCAAATATGTTCTAATTGCTATATATGTGTAACATTTAACAGAAACACTTCTTTTAATCGTGCATCTTGGCATTTCTATTTTTTCAAAAAATCTTATCTTTCTGATACTTATTAAAAGAACTATTCTCAAACGTGTCCGCCACTTAAATATTAATTTTTCCTTGTAGTTCTAATTTTTTTATTTCAAATGTGGCTTTTATAAATACTAATTTTGTTTAAACATTTTTTTTTCTTGTAGCAGAGACCCCTATACAATTACCTCACCAATTTTCCACCACTAAAATATTTTTTCTCTTTTTGTTATCTGCTTCAAAAATTCAAAATTCCATGTTTTCTCCTTTTATTATAGAAATACAAAGTGTGTTTCTTATATTTTAAATAAAGTACAGGAGTAACCCCTAAATAGGTCATATTTTCAAAATATTTTCTATTAGTAATCTATATTAAGTGTTATCTTAAATATAATTTACTGTAAAGTGAACTAAAATGAACACTATTTTTGAGTTTAATTTTTAATTTTTAGTTTTTTAATTTTATGATTTTTTAATCTATAAAAAGTAATCTGCTCATTTTTATTGAAAATAATGCTTAAAACAATACTAAATACATATTAACTACGGTATAGTCTCCTCTTCAGAAAAAATTAAAGAGTACAGTTTACTAGTGAAGAGATTGCCTAAAAGCTTTGTTTTTTTGTAGTGTAATTTTCATCACAACTATAATAATAATAATAATAATAAAAGAAAAATAAAAAATAAAAAATAAAAGAAAAGGAAAGCACGTGCTACACATAAATACATATAACCTGGTGGGGTGAAGCGTTCGGTTTTTCAGGTTTCAAGATCGGTCTTGCAAACGGCAGTCCAAGGCTGACGACAATTAGGCGCCGGCTCATGACGTAGACATATATTTTCCGGCAATACAACCACTGTCCTCCCTGCGAACGCCATTGAATTCGCTTGTGCCGAAAACATCAGCCAAACTGAAGACTTCGATTTTTTGTCCGGTGAATATTTGATGTACCTGGAAAGGATCAAAACAGAGAAATAGTCAAATTGTAACATCTCAATGGTTTTGAATGAATGTCTAATTTGGCCACACGGACTTATCAGAATTTCAAAGCTAAATTTATCTTTGATAAAGATCTAAGATTTTCAACACCCTCATTTTCCTAGACTATACCTGAACCATGGAATACGAAAAAAGCTACTCAGTCCATTTTCAAAAAAAAATCAGTCAGTCCACACTGTATTGTCCCTAAACTACGCTACTTAGTGCCAGTCAAGCACTCAAGCTAGTGTTTTTTTCACCACTTGGATATAAGAGACTTGAAACTATTCTTTAAACTAATAGCCACAAATATCAATTCTATAAACTAAGCCAAAGGCAACAATATTAAAGAAGGCATACTTCTGATAGAACAATCAAAATGAGTTCCTCAAGAGTACTAATGATCTTCCTTCTTCCAATTTTCATTCACCATCTCATGATGATCTCTCCCAGCCTTGCGGAGCCAAGATGTTCGCCTCCCGCTGACTACTGTTGGGACTGTTCCAATATCGGCGATTACAGTGCCAACAGCACCTACAAAGGAAACCTCGACAAACTCCTAACCTCCATAACTTCGTCGCCACCCAACAACCAAAACTTCAGCGGGTTTTACAACACTTCTTTGGGACAAAACCCCAATAAAGTAAACGTGATAGCCTTATGCAGAGGAGACCTCACAGCAGACAACTGCCGGAGTTGCTTAAACGAGTCTTATCATAGGCTGATGGAAAACTGTCCCAACAAGAAGGAGGCGATCTTATGGTACGAGGGTTGTATGCTACGTTACAGCTCCAACGACTCTATTTTTTCTGTCATGGAAGATGAACCGAGTAAGGCGTTCGCAAGCCTTATTGATAGATCAGATGCAGAGCAGTTCAAACAGAAGTTGAACCCCTTGCTGGATTACTTAGTAACTGAAGCTGCATCGGGTGATTCTCTAAGAAAGTATGCTCATGGAAAAACAACGGTGCCGAACGCTGCACCCATATATGCACTTCTTCAATGCACCCCGGATTTGAGCAAGAAGGAATGCAGTGATTGCCTCCAAAAGGCTACTGATCGGCTACCGGAATGTTGTGAAGGAAAGCAAGGGGCAAGAGTTCTTAAACCCAGTTGCAATCTTAGATATGAATCAAATCCTTTCTACCAATCTAACGGTACAGATTCAGTGGAACTGCCTACTCTATCAAAAGGAGGTATTGTGGAGGTCTATTCCTTGCTTACTAGAAGACATATCCTCACAAAATTAGCAAATGCAATTTGGCCATCTTACTGCTGCTAATTGATAAAAACACTCCACATGACCTGGCTAATTTTGCAGGAAACAGTAAAACAAGAACTATAGTTGGCCAGAATTCTTTATGCGTACAACAGTCGGACCAGACATGCCGTTAGCATCTAATGTTTCAGGTTCCAGGAGGGATTATGTTCAAGGTTCAGCAAATGAGGCATCAATTTCTGGACTCTATCCTCGCTAGTATCGTTTGGGACTTGAGCCCTCTCTTTAATTTGACTCGTGATTTTATTAGGGAAAGTGAAATATGAATTTTCACTTTGGGCATGTTGTTTTTATTAATTTATGGAGTATAGAATAGTCCTTATAGTACAGGTACAACTTAGCTTGATCCTGTGTGTCTTTCAGTTTGCAATGGTCTTCTTGGAATAAAGTTTTGTTAAAGATATTTAAATTATGCTTAGTTGCTATACTTAAGGAATTTAGTCTTACTTGGGAGCAATAATTTTTTGGACCTTTTAAGGAGAAGAATTTTCGATTTTCTTGTGTAGATTCGTTTATGAAAACTAAGAGGCCTTATTAAAGTGCACAATATATATATATATATCTTAGCATGAGCCATGACTACTTGTAATATTCTAGGCCTTGCTTAGCCAGTGTAAACTACACCTTGGGCATGACCAAAGGTGCTCCCACAAGCTAAGTAATATTCATTTTGAGCCATAACTAGTAATATTAATAGATGACAAAGTATATCACTTAATCTCACAAATGGCTAATGAACATTGAGCCAGTAACCTGCAAAATAGTCTCAAGCAGTACTTCTCCTTATACTTGAACTTGAGACCTCTTCTGTATCTACCACACTACTTGAGAGTAAGTCCAATACTATAGAACTTACCATAGACTTCCATACTGGTGGTTACTGTATGCTACATTTGAGATACCAAAAGAAGTTGAGGCGCAATTCACTGTATATGGTCAAATAATATAGTAATTTTACATGAAATTTAATATTCGATGAAGAATTTTTTGATTACGAAATAGACTGAGTAAAATAATTTTTCCAAACTTGAAGACACAAATGATAGGAAATATTGTTGGCAGTGGATACGGATATTTGGCTCATTTTGGCACAGGGACTAGTAAGAACGTGCTGCGTAAATAATTCTTTCATGGGATAAGCAACTGCATTTTTGTGAATACAGAATTTTCAACATTCTCATTTTCTTTACATGTGAACATGGAATAAGCAAAATTGCATTTCACGTTTGTGGGGAAAAAAAAGAAGAAAATAAAAAATGCATATATTGTAAAAGTATCCGTCAACGCTATCTAGTCAAGCCTTCTCCCCATAACATTTCAACAAGAGCCTATACGATGAGGAGGAATTATTCAGCAGACTGGGTGTACCGATGGACATAAATATCAACGAAATTTTGAAAATTTCAGTAGAAATGTCAGATTTTGAGGTACCGAAACATCTTTATACTGTAATATCGATTTCGATAAAATATCTTAGAAATATCAGAAAATATCAGTAAATATCAGTAAAAATATTGATATTATTTTATATAAAATTTTGGCATATATTATGGAAATTTCGACCAAATTTTGGTAATGTCAAAATTTACAAAATTGAATGAATTTTTTCTCTTTTAAATAATCTATCAGTATTTTATACTTTCAATGAATGAATATTTTTCTTATACACATTAAGAATGCTAACATGATCAAATGAAGATAACATGATCAGATTTTGGAAGCTATGTTGATTATAGAATTTTTAATTATCGTCATCCAAACATACCATCACCATCCTAGGCAAACAATTAGGATAATTCATAGTTTCTCATTCATAAAAATATAGTGGGAAGAGGTCAACAAACCTACATGTGGCATATTCATAACTAGGTTCAATACTACTCAAATAACATATCATGATATCAATATTGTTTGAATCAATGGAATATCAACCATGTTTGAGTCTCCTAGAACTTCCTTTTGGTATTGACAAATTTAATATGCATGAAGTTTGTTATATAAATCATGTTTATTTATGTTTCTTTTGAATGTTTATTGTATCTTAAAATATTAGAGATATATTTAACATAAAATTTTTGTAATATTTATCAAAATTTCCGCCGATATCGATATTTTCTCCAAAATTTTTATGAAATTGAAGTACCGATATTTCTATTGATACAAATATTTTCATCCTTGGTTGTACCTTGTCATTTTACTTATGTGCATACCCGTCCAATTAAAAGTCAATCTTATGTAATTATGTTTCTCTTTCCTAAAGGGCTTTACATTAATTATTTAATCAAAATTGCCGTAAATGTTGATTCTAAACTCTTTAAATTCATAAATTAATTTCAAATAATATGATTTATGCTTTAAAAAATATTTTATATATGTAAATTTATTAGGAGATGTTAAAACTTAAAAGACAATATTTTCACAATCATTATATCCCTTCAGAGGCTTTTGTACTCCATAAGCTTTAAAATTATCAGTCATAGGATACAAGATGAATTATAGATTAGCAACAAAGTGGAGAATGACCTAAATCTTCTTTATTTTTTTTTAATTTCAGCACCAATCAATTTTCATTTGAACACAAGTTTTTTTTAGATATCATAACACAATTTTTTTAACAAAAATTTTTTTCAAATTCTCACGTTTCTTTTTTTTTTTTTTTTTAAATCGGTTATGAAAGCTTCAATTAAAGGCCACTAAAGGCAAAAATAGAGCATAAAACCAAAGCCAAGACATGGGCACCACTCACACAACTAGGTAGTTAAATTGTACCCTAGCTCGTACGTGACTCTCATAACATGATTTCGCCACACTTTGCCACATTCTATGTAACGACCCTCTTTACATGGCCGTTACTTAATTTTATAATATTAATACTTAAACATATTTTAATATGAAGTCCTTAAATATGCAAAATTAATTTTTTTAAAACAAACATTGAAGTAAATTCTTAGCATAATAATATTTATTTCTTAAATGTGATTAAAACATGATAATAATTATTTATTTTAAACATAACTATACTCTCTAAAGACTTAATTCATTACATCATATATTTACTTCTTAAATCGTAGCCGTAATAATTACTTAAATCTTATCTTTTAAACATAGAGATAGTTATTTATAAACTATTACTTTTAACAAATATTTTAATTTAAATAAATCTGTTTCGAAAACAATTTAAAATTGAATACCATTATAAAATCCTATTTTAAATGCTATTTAATGCTTTTTTAGATTGTTTATATATTTTGCTTGTAATTTATTATTCTAAAACTAACATAATTATTTTCTTAAAACTTAGACTTTTTAAAACTAAACATAACAATAATTTCTTATAATTTATTCATTTAAGTCTAACATATTAGTTTTGTTAAAGCATAACTATTTAGACTTTCATAATAACATATTCATAAAACATATTCATTATAAAACTTACTTATTCTAACGTAAAACTTCTAAGTCATTTTTATTCTAACTGATCTTATAATTTTCTTACTTAAAAATTCATGCATATTTGTTGCATTTTATGATACATCATTTTTAAATCTGAACATTCTATAGACCAAGATTGTATGACTACAATACTGGTTTCCAAAACATAATCTTATTTACATTTTAATGCATACTTAATCTCTTAAAATAAGAACATGCATAATTTTGTAAACTTATAAATGCAAAAATGTTACATTTGCATGAACGGTATCCATTCCTATTTCCACCATTTGTCTGCCGCTTGCCACTGCCCAGTCAAGTGATGCTGACAGTTTCCTTACCTACAGCATGAACACACTTAGATGAGCTTTCACTCAGCAAGTATAAAGTTTGAATTGCAAAACAACTTGAAGATCATTTGATAAATCAATGCATGATCATTTTATGCTTGCTTATTGATTTGTTTTATGATCAATTATTCAAACTTTATTTTAACTTACTATGTGGGCCCAGGTGATCGTACTAGTTGCGTGCGTGATCGTTGGGGAGTCAAGGTTCGCGATGTCCCTAATGACACCGAGATCATAAATTGTAATGCAGTCATTAGGATTTGCAAAGTCCCAACAACGCCATCTTCTCTTTTTTCTTTTCAATCAATCAAGTCTCTTTGTGGGTCGAGAGGTTAGTAAGACTGTTAACTTATCTTGCTTAGTTTCACTTGTATTATTATGTATATACAGTATGACATGTTACTGTATAGCACTACATATCAAAACTAAAAACGTGCACTACAAATATTGTTTCCATTCCTAAGAAGTTTCAAACATTAGCTTGTTTATTATAATTTCCCTACAATATAACCGCTGGGGTTTTGGAGCGTCCATCCTAAAATTATCCAATTGCTCATACTTACATACAATTAATTTGTTGAGACGGTGTACACGGCAGCATTACCTAGGCTAGTGAAAAAAAGAAGTGACTTTAAAAACATTACCAACTCTTATTTGGTAATTTCCAGCCTTTTTCTGTAGTCACTACTACTATTACAACTCTTGCTAGCGCTCAAGCTGCATCAATTGGTGGGAAAATATTGCTTTGTCCACAGTATTTGGGTTAATTTGTACTTGGTAGTGGTCCATCACCATTATTATTCATTGACACTTTTTTTTTTCACTATTTACAAGCAAAGTCTTAGAGCCAATTTGTTTGTTGGACTGACTCAATTTCTTGCACTCGGCCTATTGAAAATAACCTCCCGTCCGCGGCCCAAGGACCATTTTTCCAATTCCAAAAGTCTTTCCAATGCACCATTTTCCAACTTTAGCAATTCCACTACCAGCATCCGCGGCCTAACGACCGGTGGGGGGACAGCTGTTGCTAACGACAATCACTTTCGCACTAATTTCTTATTATCCCCATCTACTACGTGCTATTCAATGTGTGTCCACTTTAATGGGAAAGCAAAATAATAATAATAATAATAATAATTATTATTATTATTATTATTGCTATGAAAATGAAAATTGTTGTTACAAAATTAAGACATGAAGCATCTAAAAATAAAAATGAAAAATCACAAAATTAAACTAAAATAAAAATCGTAAAATAGAATTATATGAGAAAATATATTTTCTCCATTTTCTCTGTCTAGGCAACGTGAAGTAAAAACAGAGTGTGGAAGATTTGCACTTGATTAGCATTCCTCCAGCCAGTAACGACGAATTAGTCTACTCCCTTCCCCTAATGGGAAGGAACATTTTACTTCTGCCACTTCCACCCTGTTTGTTATCGATTGCGTTGCCACTTCAAATCCTGATTTCCAGCTCAATACTGGCTGTATTTTTTATGGAAAATACTTCAACTTAAATTAAAAAGCCAAGTCCGCCATAATAGCATCCCCAATAATTAACGGGGATTACACCCAGACCATTAAACTCATCAACATGATTAAAAACAAATCTAGCAAATAGGTGGGCTACCATGTTTCCGCTACACGAGACATGATAGCAAGACAAACCGCCTTCAGCTTGAAGCATCAAACTTTTAACATCTTCTATAACTAGCCCAGCAGGTTCAAACGAAGTCTTCGAGTCCAAAGCTCGAACAACATTGATAGCTTCGAACTCTACCAAGCTAATTTCAAGGCCATTCCGAAAAGCAAACTCAATGCCTTCTCTTAACGCCAGACACTCGAACAATAGCAACAACTCCAATGACGTTCGCACCCCGCATAACCGCTGCATTAACATTCAGCTTAAGTTTACCCAAGGGAGGGCATGGGCATTTGGAGCCCCCCATTCTCTGCCCAGTCACTTGTTCAACGTCAACAATTCGCTTGGGAGTTAAGCTGAGATTTTGGTATAGCCATGTTTTGTGTTCACTCACTAATTGGATTATGAACCAGTTTGGCATTATTGTGCTTTGTTGTAGCTTCTACTATGTTGTGTTGTTGTAGCTTCTACTATGCTGTGTTGTGCTGTGTACTAGAAGTAAATAGATGTTTGGTTATTTTATTATTATTATTTTTTTTTGAAGCTGCTGTAAAGACCAGAAATAGAATTGCAAGTATTTAATAAACTATGTATAAAATTGTTGTGGAGATGTATGATGATGAAAATAGACATATTTTATAAAGCATATTTATAGCTTTAGCTTTTATGTATTTCAATTAAATAAAAAAAATAAATCATTCTAATTCAATAATTCATAAGTGATATTTAAGCATCTAAAAAAATAACATGATATTTGATTTATTTGTTTTGATTTGATTTATTTCTAATAAGTTTTGTTTTTTTAAAGTATTTGAATAGATTTGAATAGAGAATTTGAAGGAAAATTTAAATTTTTGTGAGAGAAAATACTGTAGCAAAATGATTCAAGTTGTGGTCAAAACTACGAACCAAACGGGCTCTAAATATATTTCTAAGTGTATTTTGAATACATTTTGTTTCAGCAAAACGTGTTATTTGATTGATTTTAATTTGTCAAAGAAAAACAAGTAGATTAGGAATTATATATTATTACTAAGATTAGTCTAGTAATTTTAAATTATAAAAACAGAAACTACTATAAAAAAAAAAAAAAAGCAACTCCTGGGCTACTTCTTAACTTTTGCCCCTAAGCAGTAGTTTTTAAAGGTAACTTTTAAAAAATAGGGATTACTAAACACCCTAAACTACTATAGGCAGTTACAGAAACTAAAAATAGCCTCCAAATAAATGCCAAATGGGCCCTGTATTCCTATCCTGGATTTTGTTAGTCATAAGCCATTCATCAATATGTCCGACGTCGTTTTTGAAAGTGATAAATTCATACCGACTCCATCAAAAGAAATTTCATACCACAAAGTTAAAAAAAATGAGAATATACCTATATTATTTTTCTCTTTTCTCAGCTTGTTAATTAAAGAGTGTAGGACAAAACTCTGCATCAAATTTGTTGAAAAAGAAGAAAAAAAATAAGGCCTTGTTTGTTTTTGTTTTTAAAATTTTTAAAAATATTTTCACATATTTTTTAAGACAAAAATTTTAAACTTATTTTTAATTTTTTTTTCAAAACAAAAATATTTTCACTTATTATATTTATAAAAAAAACAATCTAACAAATCGATCCTATTGTTTGGTCAAAAAAACTGTCAGAATGATGACAGATTTTTTTTTTTTTGGGCTTAAAAAACAACTCTGAGAGGTGCTTGTCATGATTATTTTCCACAAGAAGTGGTTCCTTCCTGTGAAAAAATAAAGCTTAGTAAATGTCCGCTGCCCTCCAGAGAATTAATATCACGCGGCTTAATGAGGCCCCTGCTCCTGTCAACTTTTGTCATGACTTTTGTCCATGACTTAGTTTTCTCTTGGGAAAAAAAAAAAAAAGCAGCTGGATTGTTTCAATTTTCTTTTAAAAAATTACTAGTATGTCTCATAATATATGAAAAATGTTGGGAATATTTTAATATATCTGGAAAAGGATAAAAAAAAAAAAGAAATAGTCAAGTTGTGACACCTTAATGGTTTTGAATTAATTTCTAATTCTGCCACACGGACTAATCAGAATTTCAATAAATATTTGACGAGGTTTACAAAGCTTAGTTTGTTTTTTTGATAAAGATCCAAGATTTTTAAACACCCCCATTTTCCGGGTGCATATATGAACCAGTAACCTACAAATAGTTTCAAGAAGTACTCATTAACCTTGAACTTGTATATCTACCAAACCCCTAGAGTCTAATATGTCAGACTTCCACTGGATTTGAGATACCAATGAAAGTTGAGGCAAAATTCACTATGTGGTCAACTGATATACTAATCTTACATAAAATTTAAAGTTCCATGGAGAATTGTGTGATTACGAAATAGACAAGTAAGTAAAATCATTTTTCTAAAATTGAAGACACGGGTGATAGGAAATATAATTGTTGGCTGTGGATATGTATAATCTTGCTCATTTTGGCACAGGGACTAGAAAGAACGTGCTGCATAAATAATTCTTTCATGGGATAAACAACTGCATTTTTGTGAATACAGAATTTTCAACAAACTCATTTTCTTTACGTGTAAACAGGGGAAAAGAAAAATTGCATTTCACGTTTGTGGGAAAAAAAAAGAAAGAAAGAAAAATTAAATAAAAATGCATATATTGAAAAAGTACATCAACTCTTGCTAGTCAAGTCTTCCTTCTCCCTCCAAAATTTCGACAAGAGCGTAATTAGGGTTGGCAATTTCTGACAAGACATAATAATACGATACGAAAATGACACGAGATAAATGGGTTTGGACCACACGTTTATTAATTGGGTCATAAATAGGTTGGCACAAACAACACAAAATAAATAGGGTAGATTCATGCTAACATGTCTAACATGTCTTAATACGTTTAATTAAACGGGCCGTAAACTTATCGACACGACACGACCCCACCCGTCTGTATATAACACATTTAAATTAAAAAATAAAAAATATTTGATATATTTGTAGTACATTAATATTAATTAGATATTGTGTTTTTGTTAATTTTCTTTATTGGCTTTTTTTATAATTTTTTAATTTTTAGTTACTTGGGTCATAAACATGCCATATACGTATTATTATCGTGTCAACCCATCATGGCCCGCTTAATAAACCTGTTAATCGTGTCGTGCTGTGCTACACGTGCCATAGGCGGGTCATGTTTATGTTTGCATTTCTAGCCTGTTTATTAATCGTATCGTGTTCGTGTTCAGTCTAATCGTGTCGTGCAGTAATCGTACACACAACACAATTTTGCCATCCCTAAGCGTAACGAATGAAAGCAACAGAAACCAACTGTCAACTTCAATTTTTCCTTTCATTAAATGACCTAATCGTGGATAAGGCGCTTGTTTATATTGTTTTTGGTTCGGGGGCACTTAAAATGTTTGGGCTAATTAGCTTTGGAGTTAAGTTGAGATTTTGGTATAGCCATGTTTATATTCACTCTCTAATTGGATTGTGTTCTGTATCCTGGATATTGTTAGTTATAAGCCATTTATTAATATCTTAGTTGTTATTGTAAGCGGTAAATTCACACCTGTTTCTACCCAAACGAAAAAAAGTTTGAATTTCCTTCCATTAATTCACACCTGTTTCTACCAAAACGAAAAAAAGTTTGAATTTCCTTCCATTAATTCACACCTGTTTCTACCAAAACGAAAAAAAGGAAATTAAGTAGAGAGAGAGAGAGAGAGAGAGAGAGAGAGAATGTAGCTATGTTACTGTCACCTTTTTTTGCCTTGTTAATTAAAGAGTGTAGGACAAAACTCTGCACCTAAATTTGTTGAAAAAGAAGGAAATAAAAACAATCTATTTGGTATTATTTTTAACATAAATGAAAATATTTTTATTTTAAAAAATAAATTTTTTTAAGAATTATGTTGGATATTTTTAAAATTTTTACTTTAAAAAATATACGAAAATATTTTCAAAAATTAAGAACAAATACAAGGGGGTGTGTTTACATAAAAGCAATCTAACAAAACTGTCCTATTGGCCAAAAAAATGTCAGAGAAGTGCTGCATATAATTATTTTCCACAAGTAGGGGCTCCTCTCCTGTGGGGAAAAAAAAAAGCTTAGTAAATACCCGCAGCCTTCCAGAGAATAATATCACGCGGCTTAATGAGGCCTCTGCTCTTGAAAAAAATCAGTTGGGTTGTTTCAATTTTCTTTTAAAAAATTACTAGTATGTCTCATAAAATATGAAAAATTTTGGGAATATTTAATGTATCTGGAAAAGGATCAAAACAGAGAAAGAGTCAAATTGTGACACCTTAATGGTTTTGAATTAATGTCTAATTCGGCCACGCGGACTAATCAGAATTTCAAAGCTTAGTTTATTTTTGATAAAGATCTAAGATTTTCAACACCCTCATTTTCCTAGACCATACCTGAACCATGGAATACGAAAAAAGTTTAGTCAGTCCATTTTCAAAAAAGAAAAAAAAAAAAAAGGAAAAATCAGTCAGTCCACATTGTATTGTCCCTAAACTACGCTAGCTAGTGCCAGTCAAGCACTCAAGCCAGTGTTTTTCCCCAACTTGGATATAAGAAACTTGAAACTATTCTTTAAACTAATAGCTACAAATATCAATTCTATAAACTAAGCCAGAGGCAACAATATTAAAGAAGGCATACTTCTGATAGAACAATCATAATGAGTCCCTCAAGAGTACTAATGATCTTCATTCTTCCAATTTTCATTCACCATCTCATGATGATCTCTCCCAGCCTTGCCCAGCCAACCTGTTCCTTCGACGCTAAGTACTGTTGGGACTGTTCCACTATTGGCGATTACAGTGCCAACAGCACCTACAAAGGAAACCTCGACAAAATCCTAACCTCCATAACTTCATCGCCATCCAACAACCAAAACTTCAGCGGGTTTTACAACACTTCTTTGGGACAAAACCCCGATAAAGTAAACGTGATAGCCTTATGCAGAGGAGACCTCACAGCAGACGACTGCCGGAGTTGCTTAAACGATTCTTATTCTAGGCTGATGGAAAACTGCACCAACGAGAAGGAGGCGATCATATGGTACGAGCGTTGTATGCTACGTTACGGGCTCCAACGACTCTATTTTTTGGGTCATGGAAGATGAACCGAATACGGCGTTTGCAAGCCTTACTGATAGATCAGACGTAGAGCAGTTCAAACAGAAGTTGAAACCCTTGCTGGATTGCTTAGTAACTAAAGCTGCATCGGGTGATTCTCTAAGAAAGTATGCTCATGGAATAACAAAGGTGCCGAACGCTGCACCCATATACGCACTTCTTCAATGCACCCCGGATTTGAGCATGAACGAATGCAGTGATTGCCTCCAAAAGGCTACCGATCGGCTTCCGGAATGTTGTGAAGGAAAGCAAGGGGCAAGAGTTCTTAAACCCAGTTGCAATCTTAGATATGAATCGGATCCTTTCTACCAATCTAACGACACAGATTGTTATAATGAGTCAGTGGGACGGCCTACTCCATCAAAAGAAGGTATTGTAGAGGTCTATTTAATTTCCTTGCTTTCTACAAGACATATCCTCACAAAATTAGCAAATGCAATTTGGCCATCTTACTGCTGCTAATTGAAAAAAAAAAAAACACTACACATGACCTGGCTAATTTTGCAGGAAACAATAAAACAAGAACTATAGTTGTTGCTGTTGTTGTTCCGACTGTTATTGTCGCAATGATGCTCATCGGCATACGCATTTCCTTGAATCTGAGGAAGCCTGGACAAGAAAAACTTAGAAGTAAGTTAGATTTGGAAATTTGTTGCTGTGTCCGATTAATTTTCCGCTTTTCGCAGTGGGTAGTATGTTATATTAGTGTGGATAGATGTAATTTCGTAAATATCAATCATGGTTTTATTTTGAAAAACTAACTGTTTCAATTTCATTACTAGCAAACTTTGAGGATGAAAAATGAACAAGAGGGAAAAACTAAGATATCCTTAATTAGACTGAAAGTATTTATGAAGAATATGTCTTTACTTCAAGGAGATTTCTTAAAAAGACATATTAGAAGCATTAAAACATAAAATTTAAGATTTTTTTATTGAAATTTTATGTTTCGTTTAAAGTTTCTGTTTTAATTTTTTATTTTAAATTAATTTCAAATAGGCTTTATAATATTTTTTTAGTCTTTTTTGTATCATTTTTTCATTCATAACGTTGCATAATGGATTAAACTGAAACAGGTTTTTCAAATTCAAAAAAAAAAAAAAACTTGTAATTTTTAACGCGGATGAATAAATTGAGTAAAAAGAAAACTTAGCTGTCCTTACCAGAATAATTCTGTTGAAAAAAATAAACAATATTCATTCCAGCTGCATTGGTTTATTCTTGTCGAACTTGACCATGTTTTCAAATTACTCGTACTCCTCATATGTAGCTGATTCCGATGAAATTAGCTGGGCGGAATCTTTGCACTATGACTTTGGCACTCTAAGAGCTGCTACAGATGACTTTTCCGAAGAAAACAAGCTTGGACAAGGTGGATTTGGAGCAGTTTATAAGGTTAGAAATATTGTATTGACGAAAGAGTCATGCATCATTTTAATTTGTCAAAAACCAATAATTAAATATACCTTGATTGTTGGCTTGAATTGTTCTCTCATCAAACAATTATTACTCCGTATTTTTCAGGGTAGACTATCAAATGGACAATATGTTGCCGTGAAAAGGCTCTCCAAGACTTCTGGTCAGGGTGATCAAGAGTTTAAAAATGAAGTTCTGTTAGTTGCTAAGCTTCAACACCGGAATTTAGTCAGACTCCTAGGTTTTTGCTTGGAGGAAAAGGAAAGACTTCTCGTTTATGAATACGTGCCCAATTCAAGTCTTGATAGATTCATATTTGGTATATACAAATACATGTTTGATTGTTATTTTATAACTATTTCTTTAACTAGAATCATGTCCTAATGCAGCTAAGAACATAAGCTGAAGGTTAGCTTAGCTTATAAGTTCCCCTAAATTTTGTAGAATTAAAGAATCTTTAGAGCCGTTATCGTTATTATATATATTACAACAAAGATGTATACACTTAAATTTAGGAGCATCTTATTAATTATTCTAACAACAATATACTTGTATGAACATGTAGATCCAACTCAGCGTGCAGAATTACAATGGAATATACGTGTCAAAATTGTCCATGGCATTGTCCGTGGCCTACTTTATCTTCATGAAGATTCTCGTTTAAAAATTATTCACCGTGACCTTAAAGCTAGTAACATTTTATTAGATGAAGAAATGAACCCCAAGATTTCAGACTTTGGAATGGCAAGACTATTCGTTGCTGATCAAACTCAAGACAATACAAGTCGAATTGTGGGGACCTAGTGAGTGTAATATGTTCAACATGATATCTTTTGTTCCTTCATTTGTGTGATCATCAGAAATCAGTTCTGGAACGTAAGAGATTTAACCAGAAACAATGTATATGTGTGGAATTTGTAATCTTTAGTGCTACGCTAATGCTAAATAAATTT
>CAMOHE010043903.1:0-23479 GCA_946598075.1 Artocarpus hirsutus | reverse complement strand
TTTTTTTTTTTTTGGCTTTTGTTTTTGTTTTTGTTTTTGTTTTTGTGAAAGAAGGGAAGAAAGGAACAAGCATACTAGCTCTATACAAGCTTACCAAAGAGCAAAAAGAGAAACAAAGGAATAGAAAACAAAAGTTTTCATGGTTAATATACTATAAAAGACTCAGAATCGAGGAAGATATAATTATGAGTAAAGATAATGATTAATTTATAAATGATTGATGTAATAATTACATAAACATAAACAGAGAAATGGCTACTTCTGTGGAGTAATTTATCAAATTAGAAAAATGGCAAAGGCCGCATCAAAAAGCGTGTTGTCTTCTCCTGAAGGCCGATGCAGACCATAGTTCATCTGTCTGTGGGTTTTGCGTGTGTACGTGTGCTTCTATGTGCCTTTTATTTTAAAAAACAAACACAAAAATAAAAATACATTTTTTGAGGGAAAAAGAAAATATATTTTAATTACCACAAGTGTGGTAATTTTTTTTTTTATCACATTTGTGGTAATTAAAATAAAAACAACAAAACAACAAAGTCATAGGATGTAATATCATAGGATTTACAGTCTGTTCATATAGATGTATCGTGAGTAATACAAATAGTCCTTTTCCCTTTATAATTTCCTTGCAAGAACAATTCCACTAATCAATTTATAGAGTGTTTAAAAAGATGATAAGAATTAATAGTTAGAATCATTTTTATTATAACATATAAGAGCTTAACATTATAATAATTTTTTTATCATTACTATAACATGTAAAAATTTTATACTATTTATAATTAAATTTATAATAAAAATTATAGTTATTATCATTCATCATTCAGTCAAATATGAGTTAACCTTTTCTTTTATCTACTTTTTATTAGCCTACGTGTAGTCGTTGTTGATGGACTTTCAATGTCAGCCTTCTTAATTGATGACATATCAATTTCTTTACACATATCAATTTCTTTCAATGTCAGCCTTCTTAATTGCGTGTCCCTTGAGTCCATGTTGGATGTCCTGACAGGACATTTTTTCGTGTGCTTTTGAGACATATCATATGTCGATATTTTTAAATCTCCTTTTGGGACAGTTTTTTATGTTTCGGTGGGACATTTTTCATGCCTTTCTCTCTCACCTCTCTCTTTCTCCCTCTCACAACAACAACAAGAAAAAAACCATCACAACAACAAGAAAATGAAGAAGAACAACAACAATAAAAAATGCAACAAAAAAAATCCAAAATTAGAACCACCACGAATAACAACAAAAAAACTGCAAAAAAAAAAAAAAAAGAACAACCAAAACTAGTAAACAAAAGATCCAAATCTAGGACTTCAATCCCAAGAAACCACCGTGAACAACAAAGTTGCAAAAAAAAGAGGAACCAAAACCAGATTTGCAATTCCAGGTTTTCTCCGTCGACAACAACTTCACTCGAAAAATAGACTTGCTGTGCAACTCTGATCTCTAACCCAGAAAATTCATTGAAATAAAATTAATCACAAAAATAACCACGAAATTAGTTTATTGATTTTGCTTTTTAGAAACTATTTTTTTTTTTTAAGAAAAAAAGAAAAAAGTTAGAAAAGAATAATATAGAATATATACATGGTCATCCCAGGCAATTCACTGTTTATGTATGATTCACCATCTCGTCCAAATTTGCAACTCCAATCAACGGATGCGACGCTCGGCCTGAAACAAGACCAATGACAGCGACGGCGAGGACAAACCAGTTTTAGCGACAGCAAGGACAAACCAGCTGTAGCAACGGCAAATTTCGGTCACCTCGCGAAGCTCTGAAGCTTCTCGACCTCTTCGTCAGTGTTGTCGCCAAGAATTGCGCAGAGCATTACAGAGGCTTCCAGAAAAGCAGCAGTCAACTCGACCTTGTCGAGGCTTGGTTGGTGCTAATTGTCTTTGCAAGATGAAAAAATTAAAGGAGAGAGTCGAAGAAGAAGAAGAAAGAGGAGGAGGAGGAGAGAGAGAGAGTGTGAGAAACGTAGAGAGAGATAGTGAGAAGAGAGAGAAGGAAAATCTTGGAAGATAGAAAATGGAAAAATCAGGAAGACAAAAGGAAGAAAAAAGAGACCGTTTGGTATTGTTTTTAAAATAGGTAGAAATATTTTTTTAAAAAAAAATAAAAAAAATTTAAAAATTATACTAAGAGTGTTTTTAAAATTTTTGTTTCAAAAAACGTAGGAAAACATTTTAAAAACAAAAATAAACGGGACCAAAGTTTATGGCATTATTTTTTTGTGATTTTTTTTTTTGTGGCATCAAAAAAAATTACAAAAGTGGAACATAATATGTAATTTTTTTATAAACTAAAACCAAATTTTATGTAGAGTTTAATAGGTTTTTTCGTCCTATTAATAGGGCCCTTGTATTTATGTTGTGTAGAAAAGAGACGGAGGACTATGAGATAACATCGATAATCTTCTTCATTAGTAGGAAAAAAAAAAAAAAGAGAAGAATTCTAGATGGGTAATTTTACACAAACCCTAGCCTCACGGTGGTCGGTGATGAGTGGTTTTGGTCCTTTTCCTCTTGAACTTGTACTTTCTAGATAGGTAATTTCACAAATCTCACGGTGGGTGATGGGTTTTATTAGTTTGTGTTGCATTCTCTATTAGAAACACTCTTCTCCGAATATTTTGGCTAATAATTAGGACAAAAAATTGTGAGTCAAGAAGGTTTGCTTTTAAATGACATCTCTTTAACTTTGAAATGATTTATGAGGAGCAAGGCTTGTGGAATGCCACAATTTAAAAAAAAAAAAAAAGAAAAGAATAAGAGGAGAATTTTTTTATTATCCTTTGCTAAATAAGCATTTCTAGTTATAATTAGCTTAATTGTTTTAGTCAAACCAAAGTTTCTCTACTCCAATAGCGAAGCAAAGAATCAGATGGTGATAAGTAGATCTAAACTCAACAAGTTTGTGATCATCACATTTCATGATTATCAGGACAAGGCCCATTCTGAGGAGTGATGATGCGTGTCTTCTTGGGCTCTTCAGCCACAACAACGACATCTGACAAATCAACCTCTATGCCCTTCCTCGTGGCCATCATCTCCTTTGTGGACTTATAGTATACAGCATGAAGAATCAGCTGGGTCAGCCCAAACAGTAAGCCCAGCCCATTGGGTATCTGATCCAAATCATAGGCCCAACTTCAGTGCCACGATGGAAAGGAAAATATGCATAATTGTGGCAAACTGGTATATAGACATGCAATAGATGTAAACAGGGTAATTAGTAAATAAGTTCAAACTCATAAATTTGATAAACTCAAAAACTATAACATATAAGAGCTTTATATTATAATATATTTTTATTTTATATTATAATATGTAAGAGTTTTATGTTGTTCTTATGTTCTCGGTTCAAACTCACAAGTAAACATTTTTTAATCTCAATACTTTTATATCAGCTTATAGGATGGTGAGTAATCATGTTTTTTCTGGTAGATGTAAAATATTTTAATAAACATGAACTTTTAAAACGCCGATCTATATGTATAACGTTATTAACTATAAGAGCGTTGAGCTAGGGTGTTACCAGGACAAAAGAGTCAAAATGGATAACAGCATAAAGAACCCAGGCAACATTGTTCCCAAAGGATGCCAATGACAGGTAGAATGGCATAAACTCCACGCTTTTCGTCGTGATCACCAGTTTCTGTACCCCACCAAAAAAAAAAAAAAAATCCCTTTTCCTCAATTAGATTACAATTTTAAGTACTATCAGAAAAAGAAAATTACCATTTTAGGTTATATGTTAATTTAGAAACTCACACTTTAAGAAATCATAAACATAAGACATCATGATAAATACGACATAGAGTGTTTGATAAATCCGTTTAAATTACAAAAACCGGTTGAAACATTATAGTATATGAGAGCTTTATAATTTAGCTTTTTTTACTTTACATTTTAAATATAAAAACTTTACACTGTTATTAGTTCAAACCAATAGAACGAACACCCTAACATATTTTGTTTTTTTTTTTCTATAATGATATTTAGATTGTACAATATGGTTACAAACTTTGTGGATTTATATATACAACATGGTGACAAAGTTTTACAATTACTAAATAAGAAAAATGCCTATGATCAACACTATTAGTGTTAAATACCACAACTAATAAAGCAAAAATTGCTATGAATACCGTCCTCTGTTAGTGTGGTATTGAACGTTACTGATATTGTATGCCTTTAGCAACGTTCATATGATAATAAGTATGCAAATTGCAGCTACGGAGATGGACTAACCATGACTGCGAGTGGTGAAGAGTACATGAGAGTGCTAAAGCAGACACATATGATGCCTACAATCATGGACCTCTCTTTGTGAGTGTGAACTAGAGTAAGAACCAGAGAACTAAGAAGAGCAATGAATAAGAGGCCAACAAGCAACATTAGAAAAACTTTGAGCCTTTTTCTCTTGTCGGAGAAGACCAAGAGGAGAGCAACGTAGACCGACTCGATGACAACCCCGGCAGCGCTGATGGTTAGGACCAGGATGCTACCAGGCTGCACCATGGGCAACCCGTAGAGTGTCCATGCCAAACAGTTTATTAGGGCTGCAAGGTATGGGAATGGTGAGTACTGCTCTACTGACCTTTGCTTCCATATGCGCACAAATGTTGGCCTAAAAAGATATTTTTAGAAGCAAAATATGTAAATACTCCAACTATAAAAATATATTATTAATTTATTTAGTGGATTAATTTTATAAATATATCTTGTATTTTAAATTTTTCTTAATTTATTCTTTTATTTTTTGAAACTATAAAAGTATTCTTTAATTTTAAAAAATACATATTTTAATTTATCCATAGCATACCTGCTAGACGTGAAAAAACAAAGAAAAAAAGACAAAGTACCTTTAAATAGTTTCTAAATATATTTTTAAGAATATTTTTATGTTTTCCTTAAAAAAAATTATGGACACGAAGTGTTTTGTTTTAAAAATATATATTTTTTATTTTGTGTTATTGGTGTTTTCTAAACGCTTAAAATACTCTTGTTAAACTATTTAATGGTAATCAATTATGTACTCTTTTATTTTGTTAATCAATTATGTACTCTTTTATTTTGTTCTTTTTTTTTTTGGCTCAAAATTTTGATTGAGGAATGATAATTTTTAAAGGATAGTTTTGTAGTTTTATATTTTTAATAAATTGAGAAAAGCATGAAGTTAAAAGGTATACTAACTACGTACTCCTATATTTAATTTTGCTATGACTACCCTATCTCATAAATAATGTTCCACTTGATCTGCCGTTGATGTATTTAATTAACGAAGTAGATTATATATAACAAATTAACAACTAATTAATTAATAAGCTTACACTGGTGATAAATAGAAGAAGAGGGTGACGATGTTTCCTGTAAAAGATCGAAAGAACAGCACGCAATTGTAGTAGTACTTTTGGTGTTTAAGAAATAAGAAAGACAAGAAACGACAATAATTATATATATGTGTGTGTGTATGTGTGTGAGCACATAAAATAGGAAAGTAAAAAAAAAAAGATAAAAACTGAATTACTTTTTACCAATAAGGTATTAGTATTACACGTAATTGTGGTAGTACTTTTGGTGTTTAAGAAATAAGAAAGACAAGAAACGACAATAAATTAAGTGAAAATGCATATGTGTGTGTGTGTGTGTGTGAGCACATAAAATAGAAAAGAAAAAAAAGAAAGATAAAAACTAAATTACTTTTTACCAACAAGGTATTAGTATTACCTATTATACCCACTGCAGTTCGAGCAGCTTCAGCAGAAGCCATTATTGAAATATTTCTGATGATGAAAAGATGAAGAAATTAAGGAGCTAAGAGTGATATATATAGTGATATATATATATATATTGGCAGTAAAATAAAGCCAAAAGCAAGTCCTTAGTTATTCTTTGACTTAAACGATATTGCCCACCCAATGAGCAAGAAGAGATGTGGAGTTTTGACGTTCAAAATCTTGAGAAGTTTAGCACTTAAAATTTTGACGAGTAAAAGTAAAACAGCTCATATTAATGCTGGCGGAGTTTGTATATAAAATTATATTCTATATATTCTTAAATATTATTCTTTTAACCATGTATTTAAAAACTAAACAAATATGGAAATTACTTCAAATATAAGCTAGATATGATATGTTATTAATGATCAAAACAGCAAAATGAAAATTCCTTCCCTAAACAATAAATTAACAATAATTCTCATTGTTTTCTTCTATGTTGTTTGTCGCATCAGGTTATTATAGTAATTGCAATAATACTCATTATTGTGCCTAATTGATCTTATAATAAGATCAAATGTGTCATACATTTATGATATATATATATATATATATATAAAAATTTGAACAAAATATTAGAGCAAAATTTAGTCAGAGTTTAAGTGCATGCAATGTAATTAATTCTCTGATTGGGATGTCATATCTCCTTATAATATGCTAGCTGAGAGAATTATTTTTGCGACTCTGTTTTTTTCGACTTCGCTAACGTTTATTCAGTTTGTTTTGTCTTCTTTAACACTTTTTTCTTTTCCCTATATTTCCCAAACAATGAGAATCAACAAGTGGGAAAACCTTTTAGTCCCCACAGAATAATCCAAAAATATTAGGAACTTACAAATCTTAGTGATATGAACATATTCCATGTCGTCCAAAGTGAGGTGTATATTAACTGATTATATACTTGAATCTAATTCTGATTTAGACTCTCACTTTTCACATATGAAAATCCAATGGTTTGGCCAAATTCAGAACTTTTGGTTAAAGTTTAAGACTAAAACCTATAACATATAAAAATTTTACACTATAATTTATTTATTTTTATCGATGTATCAACCAAAAGAGAACACCCTTACAGCAATATTCCATAGAGGACATGTCTAGATTTCCACAAACAATAAAATAATGAGAATATTGCGTCCTCTTCCCCCTTTTTTTATGAATAGAAAATGTTGAAAGTGGAATACCTATATAACAAGAAATAATTCTTTCCCTTTTAGGGAGCTTATTACATGCTTACTCATATCGTATATATGATTTGTATAATGATGAGAGAACCATTGCATGTTCATGGCCATCATGAACATAAGATTTCATTTTAATTGGTTTTCAGTCAACCCCATGTATAGCTTTCGGAATCTTTTTAGCTTCTTTTATAATGGCCTAATTTTCAATGATTCATAGTCAACCCCATAAGATTTCATTCTAATTGGTTTACTATAGCATGTGAGAGTTTTACACTGTAGTAATTTTTTTTATTATTACTGTAGCATGTGAGAGTTTTATACTATTCATAACTGAGTTTGTAGTGAGAACTATTGCCAAACAGTCGGTAATTGTCCCACACTTTAATTGAGCCAACGGCTACAAATTATGGAGAATTTATTCAATATTAGGTTTGGATTACCACATTAGTATAGTGGTTGGCTGGCCCAACTAATGAATTATATTTACATATAAGGATAGATGAATGAGAATGATTGTCGTTTCCTCAACTGCTGCTATGAGAGAGACAAAATCCTCTAGCACTTCAGACAAGTGGGTGGCCATAGTAGACGCAAAGGGCCATCGGTGTTACCTAGCTGAGAGTGACAAATTTCACTTCTAAAATGCTAGGATATAAACACCTATGTAAGGTAGTGGAAATCTTATGACATATTAAAAAAAAAATAAAGGAGTATACCTTCAACAAAAAAAATGAAGTGATTTAAATTTTCTACTACTTTTCTTTTTGTCCCATTGGTATTACTCACCATGGAGTAGTTTTCATCCTTTTATTTTCTTTTTTTTGGGTATTTTTTCCTATAATAATAATAATAATAATAATAATCATAATTATTGTTATCATTGTTATTATTATATGTGAAAAAAGGGATTAGTGACATTCTTACACTCTCTCCTTAACCACTTTCGAAATTTATTAAGAACACAAAAAATGGCCTACATTGAAAGGTGGAACTAGAAAAATTAATAGGGGAACGAAGGTGCGACTGAATTAATGAGATAGGAGACGAAATTGATTAAAGGGGGAACGAAATACAATTTTAAGGGATGAAATACAGATTTCATAAAATTTCATATTCAAAATTTTAAGGAAAAAAGCTTCGGGAGGTCGAGCCACTGCCTACCCGCTTTCTCAACAAGCTTCAAAAATTCATGTTACATCATACAAACCCCTTACTTTGGGGGCATTATCTCAGTATCTCTTTTTTTCTTTTACGGAATCGTCCCATTTCAATTGAAAAAGCAAATATCTTCCTAGTAAGAAATCAAACTCCGGTTTCTCAAGTTGCAAATTTTTAGTTTGATGTACATGGATCTTTGGAGATAAATAACCGATTTTCTTGATGAATATGGATCTTGGATATAATTAATCATAGCATAAACTAGATCTTATGATGCATTGTGAATCCAATTCTGAAATAACATATATAGCTGTCCTTTGAACTAGAGCATCTCCAATATATTATTTAATTGATGTACTAATAAAAACTTTACCATGTGAGTGTAAAAAACGATTTTTCAATGTAATGTTATTTTTAATGCCAAATTTATTATTTAACATTAAATTTTTACTGGTTAATATATTTACTTTTTTATTTTAATAATTACAATATTTTTACTTTTTAATTATTTTTATATTAAAAGTTTACTTTTACAAATTTAAATGTTTAATAATTATAACAAAAGACAAATATCAACATTGTAAATAACATTATGAATTATAGCATAAAATAAAAAAACACATCAAATATCTTACAATGACAAATTTAACATTTGCATTTGAAGGTCATATTTCAGCACTCATTTTTTGACCGGTATAATATGACAGATATAGCCTTGGTTTGTACGGACACTAATTACTAACAAAAGCCTACCATATCATTTGCTAACCATGAACTGGGTTATTTCTGGACAGCCATAATTTATGAACCATTCAAATTATAAGCAAGATTAACAAAAGTCAATCTACCATGAAAATTTCACAAGTTAAATGGTAAAACAGAGCAACTTAATCGAAAGTCAAAAACTCTTGCAACCAGCAATGCGATGTAGGGAGAAAAACATAGAAGAATTTTATTCACTCGGATGAACATTCTTTTTCCCTTTTCAGTGAACAACTTCAAGCTCGCAACATCAGACATTCAATAAAATAATTAACGGGAGAAAAATAAATGAGAATTTTCAAAGCTCAAGAAACCGAAAACCTCGCCGAATTAAGAAAAACTTCAACCCTATACATGATATGATCTATGTTACATAATGTGCACTTCGTGAGAAATCAGATGGATGCAGAGGATGTTTCTTCAAATTCTAAACCCCAAGCCAGGCCATCTCTTTGTCACCTCTTTCTTTGTCTTCTTTGAGTTTGGATCAATGAGGTTTTCAAGCGATTTAGCCTTTCTGTCTCTAGTCTTACCTGCCTCTTTCAGAAGCTCAGCTAGCCTTCTCCTCTCATCCTCGAAATCGGGATTTGCAATTCCAAGTTTTTCTTCTCGCAATTTAAGTACATACTCCAGGATCTCAATTGCATCATCAACTCTGCAGCAATCCCATTACAGTTCATCAGAATAAAAAATAGACACAAACCAAAAAAAAAAAAAAAAAAAAAAAGAGGAAGCCTATACAGGTTTTAGTCTACTTTAAGAATTGACACAAAGATGTCAGCAGAAAAATCTAGAACAAGTGCAAACAATGCAGCCACGAATTGAACTGGAAGCAAACAAAAGCAGAAGACATCCTGAGACACACAAGAAACAATGTAAGCCCGGAATGTAAGAAATGATGGAACAAGTGCAAACAATGTAAGAAATAATGAAGGTAGTCGAACAAATCTTAAATGAGATGAGTTCTTATTCAACACATTACGAGCATTCAAATCATAACGCGGAAAACAAGAGGACCGTAATCCATACCAAAGATTTTAGTAGAACCAAACTTTATGTATCACTATTTTATGATATTGGGAAGCTTTGAAAAGAACAGAGATAGGTCAAAACATAGGGAGTACCAGAACAATCGGAAGCAAAAATGCATTTCTGTCTACACTTGGATTCAATTTCTCAATGATCACAAGCTTGCAATATGAGTCCTTTATGAAAGTTAATTGACCACACAGTACTGATTAATCGCCATAACCATCTATTTTACGAATACATGTGGCATTTTCAAGATCCAATTTCAATGGCTTTGGTCAAAAGGCAGGCAGATAACAAGCAATCCTTAGCATGATTTTATCAAAAATGTTCTTTAAGTTTTAATTTTTTCTGATAAGTTGATTTAATTAACATTAGTTGCAGTATAGAGACCATAGGTTATCATAACATATTACCTTCCCATAGCATCATAGGTTGCTGCGAGATTGCTATACACCCCAATGGTATCTTGATGACAAGAACCACACTCTTGTTCTAGTATCCCCCTTGCCTCTTCAAACAACTCAGCGGCTTCATCTATCTTGAATAGCTGCACACAGGCCAACCCCATCTGGTTCAACACAACCCCAAAGAAAGCTGACTTTCTCTCTCCACTAGCTCTAAGTTTTGCTACAGCACTCTCAAAAGAGTTCCTTGCTTCTTCATATCTTCCAAGCATATAGAACATCACTCCCATCCGTGCCTCTATACCTGCAATTGTGCTTTGCTGTCCTGGTTTATCCTCCAACAACTTCATTGCCTTTTGCAAGAGCTTTAATGCCTCCTCGGGTTCATCAACAGACTCATAAATTGCAGATATTTCAGTCAACCCACAGGCAATTTCTTCTGCTGTAGTTCCAGGCACAGGTTTGGCATATATCCTCAAAGCATTCTCACAATATGACTTTGACTCCCGAAGCTTTCCTGTTCTGTGGTATAGGTCAGCAAGACGCACGAAGACGGAAGCAACCAAAGGATGGTTGTCGCCCTTTGATGACTTAAAAACAGTGAGAGCCTTCTGATAGGAGAAGATTGCCTCATCAAAGCGGCAAAGAGACATGTAAATGTTGCCTATGCTCACATCAATAGCAGCAACCTCATTTTCTTGTCCATTTGCAATCATGGCCATGCTGGCAAGGACAAGATGTTCAAGGGCTGCTTCATAATCACCCTTTGCCTCACATACAAGGGCCATCAGTCTTCGGTCAGCGGCCTCTTCAAGAGAAGCTGGTTCACTGTGTACACGGTGAATTTCGAGAGTTTTCTTACACAATTCTTCTGCTCTATCAAACTGCATTGCTTGAACATGGGCCTCAGCCAAATACCTGCATTCCAAGACCATTTCACTTCCGCTTCTTTTTATAAACTATAAGCTAAGAACTTAAGATGAGCTCATTCAAGATGGTGAAGAAGTAGCTTCAAGTTTCACAAATTGACGTTATACGCATGCATCATGCAGAAATTTAAACAACCATCAGATAGTTTTGATAGAACGGTCAAATTAAAATCTTGCCTCCAAATTGTACTTCATAAAAGAAAAAATTATTTTCCAATATGCTGCACCTACACATTTTGAGTTTGTTGCGTCTAGCCAGAATAAATTCTACCGACCTAGTCAAGTCATTCTCTTTCAGCAAAGTTTAACTCAAATAAAACTCTTTTGAAGTTTTTTTCTAATTAGAAAAAAGACCCTGTGGCTGTAATTAATGGGGTGTACACGAAGATATTAATGACAATTATAATAAACTCGAAATCTATTATGAATATAGTATTATGATGGATGTCCATAACCCCCAAAGTCTTCAAAGTCTCATAACCCTCAAAACTATACAAATTCCATAACCTCTATTTATTACAATTTATTTACAGTTATTTTCTTCATTTACAACGCCATTAAGCCTACTGTAACCTATGGACATCTTTAGCCTATAAATAAAGGTTTTGAGAGGCATGTAAAATAGAAGAAAAATAATATAGATATCATTCTCTCATTCTTTTGTGTTCTTCTTTGCTTCTAAACTATACTATCTTGTTTTGTCCTCTTTATTTTACAACACATTATCAGCCCGAAGAAAGTGAGAGTCATTGATAGTAAATACATTGTTCACAAGAGCATACAAACTTTGAAAAGCGGAGGCTCTTTTGCGAAAAAGGTGAGTTGCTTTACCTTTCACATGGCACAACAAAAGTAATAGGCCATTTTGCATGTGACCATGGAGATGGCACGGCACATTGTAATTCCCGTGTGGTTGCACACCAAGTGCACATAGATGCATAACCGTAAATGACATACTAAACCAATGCCCCCACAAGAATGAGATATATTATCATACAAACAAAATAAACATAAAAATTATCAAGTACATGAGCGTTAATAAATAATATAAAAACATTATCACTTATTTGTTAAATATATAAACATTTTAAATATATGAACTATTGAGACTCAACTACTGTAAATAGATGTTTATTGTTATTCATTAAACAATGTATATACTATTTACTGATTGTTTATTGATTTTTTTTTGTCTTCTAATTTGATTAATATTTTTGTTATAGTCTTTACCATGGCAAATCTTACCAAGTTAGAATTTGTAGCCCTTGATATTACGAGCAAGAACTATCTAGCATGGACACTTGATGTTGAAATTCATTTGGATGCTATGGGTCTTGGAGAGACAATCAAAGAAGGAAATCAAGAATCATTACAAAACCGCATCAAAGCAATGATTTTCCTTCGTCACCTTCTCCATGAAGGATTAAAAACTGAATATCTTACTGTAAAAGATCCACTTGACGTTTAAAAAAATTTGAAAGAAACATATGACCACCAAAAAACTGTTATTCTTCTAAAAGCTCGTTATGATTGGATGCATTTGCGATTGCAAGATTTTAAATCAGTAAGCGAATATAACTCTGCAATATTTAAAATTAGTTCTCAATTAAAATTATGCGGAGAAAATATTACTAATGAAGATATGCTAGAAAAAACATCCTCTACTTTTCATGCCTGGAATGTGCTCCTGCAGCAACAATATCGAGAAAGAGGCTTTAAAAAATACTCTGAACTAATTTCATGTCTTCTTGTGGCTGAACAAAATAACGAGCTATTAATGAAAAATCATGAATCTCGTCCAACTGGTTCTGCCCCATTCCCTGAAGTGAATGCAACAACATCTAACAATTTGGGAGCGTGGACGAGGTCGTGGTCGTAGTCGTAGCCGTGATCGTGGCCGCGGACGCAATCGAGGTTGGAATACCTATCACAATCGTGATAATAACAATTCTCATGTCCAAAAGAGGGAGAATAATGGAGACAAAAGAAAAGGTGTGCAACAAAAAGATTCAAAGAATTCAAAAAATCTATGCTATCGGTGCGGTATGAAAGGACATTGGCCACGTGCTTGTCGTAAGTCGAAACATATTGTTGAGTTTTATCAAGCATCGCTTAAAAAGAAGGGGAAAAATATATAAGCAAATTCTGCTTACTTTGATGATCTTGACCGAAGTCCTATTGATATAACTCATTTGGATGTGGCAGATTTCTTTGAACATTCTGAAGGGAGAATTGATCATTTAATTAGTGATGGGACTATCCAAAAATAACTAAAATCATTTCTAAGATTTTATTTTTGGTGTGTTTTTATTTGGTTTGAGGTGTATTTTGGTGTGTTGTTTTTTTAACTATGGTTTCAATATCTAATATTTTACCCTGTTGGATTGTAATATTTCTTATAATGTATTTTTGTTTTATTTGAATAAAGAAAATATGGATATTCTTCAATCTTTAGTTGGACCCAAGATCAATGCTGAAGATGTATGTCTCGCTGATAGTGCAACAACACATACCATACTTAAAGATAAAAAATATTTTTCCCACTTGATAATGGGTAAAACTAATGTTAATACAATATCTGGTAGTACAAAAATTATTGAATGCTCTAGAAGAGCCAATATATTATTACCCGGAGAAACAAAATATCTTATAAATAATACATTACTTTCTACTAAGTCTCAAAGAAATTTATTGAGTTTTAAAGATATCCGCCAAAATGGATATCACATTGAGATAGTGAATGAGGCGAATGTTGAATACCTCTATATCACAGCTATGATTTCGGGTAAGAAATACATATTAGAGAAATTACCTACTCTTTCTTCCGGTTTGTACTACACTAATATTAGTCAAATTGAAGCACATGCAATAGTGAACTAACTGATCTAAATATTTTTATTGTTTAGCATGACCGGTTAGGCCATCCCGGGTCAATAATGATGCGAAAACTCATTAAGAATTCAAATGGACATCCATTAAAGAACCAGAAGATTCTTCAATCTAATGAATTCTCATGTGCTGCTTGTTCTCAAGGTAAATTAATCAGTAGAACATCACTAGCTAAAGTTGGAATTGAATCCCCTGCATTTCTAAAACGCATTCAAGGTGATATATGTTGGCCCATTCATCCGCCATGTGGACCATTTAGATTTTTTATGGTTTTAATAGATGCATCTACAAGATGGTCACGTGTTTATTATCAACTCGCAGCTTGGCATTTACGAGATTACTTGCTCAGATAATTCGATTACGTGCGTAATTTTCAGATCATGCAATTAAGTCAATACCTCTTGACAATGCTAGTGAATTTAGATCCCAAGCTTTTTATGATTATTGTACGTCAATTGGGATAACTGTTGAAGAGCCTGTTGCCCATGCTCATACGCAGAATGGTCTAACAGAATCATTTATTAAACGCCTCCAATTAATAGCTAGACCTCTAGAACCAAACTCCTTGTTTCTACTTGGGGACATGCTATTTTGCATGCAGCAATACTTGTGCGTATTAGGCTAACGTCATGTCATAAGTTATCTCTATTACAATTGTCTTATGGTCAAGAGCCAAATATTTCCCATTTAAGAATTTTTGGTTGTACAGTTTATTTTTCTATTGCTCCACCACATTTCTATTGCTCCATCACAACGCACTAAGATGGGACCTCAAAGAAGACTGGGAATATATGTTGGATATGAATCCCCTTTTATAATTAAATATCTTGAACCAATGACAAGAGATGCTTTTACGGCTCAATTCGTCGATTGTCATTTTGATGAAACAAACTTCCCAGCATTAAGGAAAGAGAATAAGCAGCTGGAAAAAAAAATTATATGAAAAGCATCGTCAACATGTCATTTTGATCCTCGTACACAACAATGTGAGTAAGAAGTTCAAAAGATAATTCACTTACAGAATATAACTAATCAATTACCAGACGCATTTACTGACTTAAAAAGAATAACTAAATCTCATATACTAGCTGCAAATGCTCAAGTTCGAGTTGATGTACCTGTAGGACAAAATATTACTATAGCACGAGTCTAAAGCACACTTGAAGCGTGGTAGACCAGTCGGTTCTAAAGACAAAAATCCTCGGAAGAAAAAAGGAGCAAATAATCAAGATGGTCAAATTAAGAAGGTAGGTACTTTCGAGGAGACCCTAGACATAACTAATTATAAGATCCCAGAAGAGGTGTAGGTACCTGAAAATTATGAAAACGAAGAAATTTCCATAAATTGTCACTACGGGAAAAAGATGGAATCAAAAAGAAATAGTTATCGACAACATTTTTGCATACAATATAGCGCTTAATATTGTTAAAGAAAGCGAAGATCTTAAACCTAAATCTATCGAAGAATGTCGACACAAAAATGATTGGCCAAGATGGAAAGACGCAATCCAGGCAGAATTGAACTCACATGCAACACGTGAGGTTTTTGGACCTGTAGTCCAAACACCTGAAGATGTAAAACCAGTAGGATACAAATGGGTATTTGTACAAAAACGAAATGAGAAAAATGAAGTCGTCAGATATAAAACACGACTTGTAGCACAAGTATTCTCGCAAAGACCTGGTATTGATTATGAAGAAACATATTCTCCTGTGGTGGATGCGATTACATTTCGATTTCTAATTAGTCTGGCAGTATATGAAAGATTGAATATGCGCCTAAAGGATGTCGTTACAGCTTATCTGTATGATTCACTTGATAACGATATCTATATGAAAATCCCTGTAGGATTTAAGGTGCTTGAAGCATGTAATTCAAATTCTTGAGAAAATTATTCAATTAAGTTACACAAATTATTATATGGATTGATGCATTCTGGACGCATATGGAAAAATTGCCTTAGTGAATATTTAATAAAAAAAGGTTACAAAAATAATCCTAAATGTCCATGTGTTTCTATAAGAAAATCTGAATCTGAGTTTGTTATAATTGCGGCATATGTTAATAACTTAAATATTATTGGAACTCCTGAAAAAGTTCTAAAGGCAATGGATTATTTGAAGAAAAAAATTGAGATGAATGACCTTGGAAAAACAAAGTTTTATCTCGGCTTGCAAATCAAGCATTTAGCAGATGAAATTTTTATTCATCAATCAAATTACATAGAAAAGATCCTAAAACGATTTTACATGCATAAAGCACATCCCTTTAGTACCCCAATGTTTGTTTGATCACTTGATGTGAAAAAAGACCCTTTTCGACCTCAAGAGGATAACGAAGAACTTCTTGGCCCTGAAGTGCTATATCTTAGTGCGATTGGTGCACTAATGTATCTTGCTAATAATACTCGACCGGATATAGCATTCTCTGTAAATTTATTAGCAAGATATAGTTCTTCTCCAACTCGAAAGCATTAGAATGGAGTTAAGCATATATTTCGATATCTCCAAGGAACAAGTGAAATGGGCTTGTTCTATTCAAAGAACATAAGATCACAACTAATTGGTTATACAGATGCGGGTTATTTGTCTGAATCACACAAAGCTCGATCTCAAACAGGCTATTTATTTACATATGGTTGTACAACCATATCATGGCGTTCTACAAAACAAGCCATAGCTGCTACTTCTTCAAATCACGCAGAAATAATAGCAATTCATGAGGCAAGCCGAGAATGTGTTTGGATAAGATCAAAAACACAACATATCCAAAAAACATGTGCTCTACCTTTGAAGAAAGAAACTCCAACAACACCATATGAAGATAATGCTGCTTGCATAGCTCAATTAAAAGGAAGATACATCAAAGGAGACATAACAAAACACATTTCACCAAAATTCTATTTCACCCATGATCTTGACAAAAATGGTGATATTGATGTTCAACAAATTCGTTCAACAGATAATTTGGTAGATTTATTCACAAAAGCATTACCGATTGCAACATTTGAAAGATTGGTGCATAATATTGGAATGCGTTGATTTAGAGATCTAAAGTGATGTTTCCATGAGGAGGAGGAAATAAGCGCTGCACTCTTTTTCTCTTGATTTAGGTTTTGTCCCACTGGGTTTTCCTAACAAGGTTTTTAATGAGGCAGCTCTTTTGGCGTATTATACAAGAATAATGTACTCTTTTTCTTTCACCAGGATTTTTTTTACAGGTTTTTTCCTAGTAAAGTTTTAATGAGGCATATTCTTAATAATGGACATCCAAGGGGAAGTATTATGAATATAGTATTATGATGGATGTCCATAACCCCAAAGTCTTCAAGTCTCATAACCCCCAAAGCTTTACAAATTCCATAACCGCTATTTTTTACAATTTATTCATAGTTATTTTCTCTATTTACAACACCATTAAGCCTATTGTAACCTATGGGCATCTTTAGCCTATAAATAAAGACTTTGAGAGGCATATAAAATAGAAGAAAAATAATATAGAAATCATTCTCTCATTCTTTTGTGTTTTTTTTTACTTCTAAACTATATTCTCTTGTTTTGTCCTCTTTATTTTACAACAGAATCGTTTTTGTACAATTATGATTTTCAAAATAAATGCATTCTTTTTGCACTTCTCTGCACAGAAAAAAGTCACCTCAAAAATAGCTAGTAAACTACTAGTACCTAAGTGTGCTCCAAATATTACAAAGAGAAAACCTTCATTTCTAATGACGTGTCTTGATGCACCTTAAACTTTTCACACACTTCATCTCAAAAGTAGCCAATCCTTTCCTCAAAGCCAAAAAGTCATATGGATCAATATGTTCTCTCTCTCTCTCTCTCTCTCTTTTTTTGGAAATGTGTCAAGGTCTTTATACTAACATATGGTTTAGAAACTCCTTGTTCCCTTTTTTCTTTTAACTGAAAACTCCCTATTCTATTACCACATTCCCACCAACTGCATAATTAGTATGCCAAATTCGGTAATTTTATAAATAAAACAACAAATAAGACACCAAAGCAAACAATGCAACTTGATTGACCAGCCTACGTATGCTTATCACTCATCCCAACAATGGATTTTATTTAAATCCCTAGCTGCCCAAAAGAAATGGAAGTTATAATCCACCTTATTTTCGTTTGTATTTTTCCTCTCCCTCCGGTCATTTAGCCACTTCCCACAAAAATAACAATCTTAACAAATCTTGTTCTAAATTACCAAAATTTATGCAAATCCAAATAAACATCAAATATTGAGTCATTGACTAAACAAAGAAAATAATTAAAAACAAGATCTATGAGCGAAATCAGACCTGCAAGTTTCTCCAACTCTAGGATCAGTCTCTCCCAAGGCCTCGATCTGGATCTTCAACCCTTCCTCATAGCACGCGATCGACCGGTCGACCTGTCCCAGCATCGAAAACGTATCTCCCAGCTGCATATGACCAGAGAAAGCGGCAAGCGCATGATCGGCACCTCTAGAGACCTCTGGGACCTGGATCGCCCTCTCCAAGACCGGCACAGCCTCCTCAAACCTCCCCAAGCTGCAGTAGATCGCGGCCAGCACATGAAGGCTCATGGCAAGGTCCAGGCTCGGCTCGCCATCGACGGCGCATCGCTCGAACGACTGGGAAGCCCTGAGGGCGTAGTCCAGCGCCTTGATCGGACCCTCGCCGGAGGCGATGGTATCTCTGGCGAGCTTGAGGAGGAAAGGTCCGAGATCAGGATTGTCGAGCGAGGTCTCCGATAGGATCTGGTTAGGGTTAGGGCCAGGGCTGTCGGCTTGGGGCTTCTTGGAGGACCTCCGATCCGGCGAGGGTCTGGATCGGGAATTGGAAGGGGAAGGGGAAGGAAGCCGTCTGGGATGCGGAGACGGGGTTTTGCTGGCTGGGATTCCGGGCGGGTCGGATCTCTGGGCCTGGTCCGTCGAGGCAGGGGGTGTTTGGGCCTCGGAGACGGAGATCCGGAGCGGCGGAGCGTCCGGCGGAGTCTTGACGGAGACTAGGCCCGGCATTTGTTTCTCGGCCCGACAACGACGGCGGAAGGAAAATGGAAGGTGAAGTGAGAAGTGAAACCGAAAGTGAGAGAGGCTTGATAAATAAGAGAGAAAGAGTTAAAAAGGAGAGGTTACAGAGTTAATTATGGGATATCAACTTGCCACCGTTCTCAACAAACACGCCCAAGAAGTGATTACTTCGTGTTTTTTAGAGAGAGAAAGTGATGAGAGAGAAAGAGAGAGAACTGGGCAGGGGTCGATTGCGGATCAGATGTCTTCTCCATTCTCTTTCTTCTTCTCTGCGTCTCTGCTGTGCTGGCACAAGCGTGAAGAAGGTTGTTGCTCAGGAGGGCAACATTGTCTTTTCGGGTCCTGACCCATATTCAACTGTTTTGGAAACGTGGTGGTGTGTTAGTGGTTGGATGGAGTGTGGGGGACTGTCTTTACCGTTAGGAAACGACACACGGCGTTGAACAAGCGGGATGGATGAGGATGGCGATTATACGACGTCGCTTTTGTCTGCCTCAAACGGAAAGCTAACCGTTGAAAGTTTTCTTTCATTTTCTTTTTGGGTTTATTGTTGTTTGGATTATTTTCATAAACGCTTCCAAAATTAATGTGCCTTGTTCTCTGATTTTGTAAAATCAGTGTCCCCTAATTTACAGAAAATAGGTCAAAAACACCCTCCATCCACTTCAGTCAATAATTCTTAAGGATATGTTATCAATAATTAATTAAAACTATTGGAATCTAATAAAATCTATAAAAAAAATTAAGCATTAAAAAACAATAAAAAAAACATTTTACTTCATTTTTTTATTTCTGTCAAGCTCTCTATCTTCTCTACAACTCATCGGCTTGGGGCCAAGACGTTAGATCTTGCCGTGGAGGCCAAGGGTCGTCATGGGCTTCACAGTTAATGGCTTGCGCTTGAGAGTGTCAATGGCAAGGCGATTCGTGGCGATGCCATGGAGGGCGATCGCCCTAGGCTTCTACGACAGAGTGCTTCCAGGGTAGGTGAGATCGCGAAGGCCTTAAATGGCGAATCTTTAGGATGGTTAAAATGTTCAGATTATGATTCTTTGGCCCTTTGATTCATTAATTTATCAAATAGGAAGATATGATGCCTCTTCCTTTTTCTTTGAGTTTTGAACTCGTCAAAATATGCCGCTCTTGATTCATTGATTCAAGATTTGATGCCTTATGTTCCTTCTGCTTCGCTGGATCTAGATTTTGTTTTAGTTAATAATGTTTTTGATCATTGAATTTGAGGGGTGTGCTTTCCATGATTGAGGAATTTTTTTTACTGCAATGGACTTGCAGATTGTTTTGTTAAGGATGAGAATTAAAGTAGAAGATGATAATTAAAGGATTTTCGTTTCTTTTTTTTTTTTAATGAAAATGTTAACATTTTTTATTTCTTGTTCATTATTTTTTAATAGTTAATTTCTTTTATAGATATAATTAGAATTTAATGGTTTTAGTTAAAGTTTTAATAGCATGACACATCAGCAAATTGGTTAAAATTATAGACAAAAGTAGACGGGGTTTATGACTTGTTTTCTATAAATCAAGGTATATTTTGACTGGTTTTACAGAATCAAAAGGCAAAGTGATTAGGGGCATTTATGAAAATAATCCTCATTATTTTGATACCATGTGTTTAAGAGACACATTACATTGATATTCTACTGTTTAGAAAATTGTTAAGGTATGATTTAGTCAGGCCTAAACCATTGAGCAAAGGCCCACTATGGGAGGTTCAAGTTGCGATTATAACAAGTCGAGTCCAAGAGGAGCAGTTGATTTGGGCCAAACTGTTGCTGTTAAGATTGCTAGCCCAGTTGTTCATTCGAATAATAGAATCGATCGGTTCAACATCTTCAATTAGGTTGGGATTACAACTCGGCTCACTTAGGATGGATTCACGCGTTGTCCACCATTGTAGGTCTACCAAGTGTTGGTTCGTTGAGATCGATGTTATAGATTTAGCAGTTACCAAGAAACATCCACTAAGCCATGATAAGGAACATTGTGTTATGGCCCAATATTTACGCCCTATTAGAAACCGACACGTGTTCTACTACTACAAGCACAATTGTATCCACTCCTTCCATTAGGCTAAGGCCCATGGTCGCATAAGGACCCTTTATAAATAAAGGGTGAAGTTTACATTTCATGAGATCCAAACTCTCATGTACCAAAACTCTGCAGAAATAGTTCCAAACTCTCTACTTTAAGCAAATTCTTCATTTTACAATCCTTACGCTTGTATTTTATACCAGTTCATATCATAATGAAGAACAACAATAGACATAGCTCTATTTACAAAGTAAATCACTCTAAATCTAGTGTTTGGTATCTTTATTTTCTACATTAATTTCCTTATTCTCTGTATCATTAATCTGATTTTATTCTAGTTGGCTTGCTAATCATGTTTATGAAGTTTGTTAAGACTTAATATTAATTTATTAAGACAATTTGAAACTTTATAAGACTAATATCTTATGAATTTTAGTTTTTTTTGTTTTTTAATTCATTTTAAGTTAAATTGTTAGTTTTGATATTTTTTATATTACTTAACTCGATCAACCCACCCAAACTTTAATTGGGTAGATTAGTTTTAAACTTTGGGTTGATTGGATGAGTTAAATTTGAAATCAACCCACCTAAACTTTGATTAGGTGAGTTAAAATTTTCAAAAAACCCACCTAACCTAGCCGATGTTATTAATGTGATGCTTTTTTAAAGTACAAGATACCAAAACGATAATAATCGATATTAAAATGGTATTCTGTAGTTTTTAAAAATATGATATTTATACTCTAAATATTTATTTTTTGACGTGAAATTTCTTTCTTATTCTTTCACTATTGAACTCTAAATTAATTTTATAAAGATATAATGGACAATCAAAACAAAAAAATAAAACAAACTTCATCAACAAAAGTCATATATAGATTTATTCACTTTTTTTTTTAGTAATATTGTATTTATTTTCTTTTGTAGTTTTGATAAAAGGGTAAATCGAAAATCTTATGTCATAAAACATGAGTTCAAGATACTAAAATTAAATTTCTAAAAATTAAAATGTATCATTTTGATATTTTCAAAACACCAAGGTACTAATATAATGCTTATTTTAAAACACAAGGTACCAAAATGAAAAAAAAAAAAAAAAAAACTCTTCTCTCTTTTTTTCCCCCCTCATTTAGTATCTGTTTTCATCTTATTTTGATTTTTCAAACTATTACTCAATTATTTAAAAAATCGATTTGTAGAATATTTTAATTTTTTTTGTTGTATTCTAATATGACTGGTGAAATTATATTATGTGTCTAATAACTCTCTCTCTTTTTTTCCAATGGTGGACAAGGGACTAAAATTTAGTTTCAAAACTTTTTTACAAATGTTCTAATTATCCAAAACATTCAAATTAACCAATACTAAAAAAAGGAGTTCAAAATTCGAGTTATTCACTCCTACAGTTTGTACATTTAATGACTCATGTTAGGTGATGATTTTTTGAAAACTAGTCTATAATATCCCCATTAAAGACACAGCACAAAATGATTGTGTTTCAGAAATTCGTACGGCACATTGGATGACTGTCAAGCCCAAACCTTCATCTAAAGTGGGTTTAGAAAAAAAATGCATGAAGATTCTAATTTATAAGAGCTAACTTACAAAAATACCCTAACTTTAACTTATTAAAAACATCATTTGATAAACCATTTATTAAAACCATCTTTTATTAAAAACTGACGATTTATTAAAAGTCTGAGTTATCTTCCTTTCTTACTCTCTCATAAGAAAACCCGTCAAGCTTTTTTTCTTAGATATGTTTTTTTAGTAAAACAAGTGCTAAAGAGAAAATAGTAAAAGAAAATTATTAAAAAAAAGGAAAGGGATAGTTATAAAAACATAAAAATAGGAGGGTAGTTTTAATAAAAGGTGCCATGTGGGGAACATTTTATGTAAATTTCTCAATCTATAACAGTACACCAGCTCAATAATAAAAATACATAACTATATATTCATTCAACAAAACACTATCTCTTTTTTCAATAATACCCATATTAAAAAAAAAGTTTCTTGCCTCACCACTGAAAGTGTCCTCTTTTTTAATAAATGAGCACAAAGAGGATCCAGTTTTAAATATCTTTGTTTTAGGAAAAGGGAATTAGGAGGGTGGAAAAAAAATCATTAAGATTCAGATTGGATTTCTCGTATTTGTATGTTCTAAAAAGAAAGAAAATTAATAACAAAATCCCCTTACAAATCATCACAATATTGAGATATGGATAGGTCTTCTTAAAAAAATGAAAAA
>CAMOHE010043901.1:565-31595 GCA_946598075.1 Artocarpus hirsutus | reverse complement strand
GGAGTAAGTCTAATGAGTTATTTAGATCAATAGAGAGATTAAGAGTGATACTCTAGTGGTGAGAATCTGAAACTCCCTGAGAGCTCTTGTTCACAAATCACGAACACTAGCTTTGGGTTCTCTCAATTGATTGGAAGGAGAGTCACCTTGAGGAAGAGCTGTACGTGTGAGCCCACACTCACTCCGATCGTGGATAGAGAATAGCAAAGAAAACCAGTTGGTTGAGGCTCTTCTGGAACGTTACTTCTCTACACTGTTTTCAGGAGCTTTTTGACGAGTAAGAGGTTAGTAAGATCAGGTTAATTTATACATATAGCATGTCAAACTTATGTTTTAGAAAATACTCTGATTTAAAATTTTTAAAATTCCGCTGCGTATTATTTTTCCAACAAGCTTTGTCCCTTTAAAGTCTCATACCTTAATTGTATACAAATTATGAGTTATTGAATTAGGAATACATAAAAGTCAGGCAGATATTTGTGTTCATGGATTTCTTGAATTGGAGGTGTATATGTGTTATGGTAATGGATGATTCTTTAAATGTAAATAAATGTTAATTTTATTTTTTTAAATGAATGTATGACATGAACACACTAAGGAGTGAGCACATCAAGACCGCGATGACGTCATTTATAATTAAGGTTGAATAAGCTAAATAGGTAAGTGCATTCTCACCTGCAATATGATGTGATTTGTAAAAGTTCAAAATTATGTTCCTGATGACATCTATGATGATTTTATGAAGGTTTTATTTAATGTCTATTTATGAAAGATTTGATGTTCAAAAAGTTATGCATGTTTGATGATGACATATTTCAAGGTATAAAAGTATATAAATATGTACGTATATATGTATCACCTAAATAAGTGTTACACACCTATGTTTATGTTATGTTTATGTCATAATATCATGTTTGGTTTGGGATTAGCTACCTTCCTCATCTCATGACGGCACGCCAATAATGATGATAATGGTGCAACACTTGGGCCCCTAAGATAAAATGAATAAAGTTTTAATATGGATTGTAACGAAATATATGTTCTATATAAAACTGTGCTTAGTGCACTATTATGATGATGCTTATGGTGATTATGTTTCATAAAAATGTTCATAAAATGTTTTTACGTTGTGAAACATGGAATGTACTTACTAAACTTTTGCTTATTCAGTTTTATATCATGTTGCAAATAAGGGTAAGAAGATCTTAGAATAGGTGGAGGGCGAGGACAGGCGTATGAGATAAGCATAGAATGGTGGATTGAAAACAGAATACGCCAAAGAAGTAATTAAAGTTATAAACTATGTTTTGTGTTCTGAGTACGTTTAGTTATCTGAGTATGTTTATTCGAATAGTTTTAAAGATTTGAACTATGTTTCCATAACTTTATAGGGTCATTATTTGTTTTCTACATTTTGGAAATAATGAGACTTGTTTTAAATTAAAAATTTTTTCTTTTTAATAGTAGTTCGCCCTATCGATCATTATTGGTCAGTTTGCCAGTGCCAGTATCAACCTATCGATTACCCTAAATTGGCCAGCCAATCTTAGGAATTTTTTTAAACCCTATTTTGTAGAGCCTCAGGCGGCCTGTTGGTGGCTGAAGTTCGGACTACCAGGCAAGTTTGGCCTACCGAAGTCCTAAGTTCGGCCTACTGAACTGTGTAAGCAGATTGTAAATGATGTGTTATTATTATTTAAATTATGATTCCTTTGTTTTGGCGTGATAAACTAATTAAGGAATGTTTATAAACAAGTAATTTATTAAAAAAATGTATGCATGGATCCTGGAGTATGTTTCTAAGTTATGTTTTTATTCAAAATAGTTTATCTTAAATAATGGTAATAAGAATGAATGTAATGATATCTGTGATGTCCGTAAAGGGTGCGTTACAACAACAAAATGGTGTTTCAGAGGAAAGAAATTGGACGTTGCTTGATATGGTGAGATCCATGCTCAGCTACTCATCATTACCCACTTCATTTTGGGAATATGCACTACAAACTGTAGTATATCTTTTGAACATAGTTACATCTAAGTCTATTCCAAAAACATATTTAGAGTAATGGAATGGTCGCAAACCTAGTATGCGACATATCCATATATGGAGGTGTCCAGCACATATGCTGAAAGGAAAAACCAAGAAGCTGGAACCATATTTTGAAGTATGCTTGTTTGTGGGACACCTAAAGGGAACGAGGGAGGTTTGTTTTATAGTCCGCAAGAAAAGAAGGTATTTGTATCAGCAAATGCCATTTTTCTTGAGAATGATTATATGACAAACTATAAACCTCATAGCAAAGTTGTATTTAAAGAGTTACTTTTTATCAGATTAAACCATAACCGACAACCGTTGTCGAAGGACAAAATGAGGAGACCATGTCTCCAGATCAAAATGTCATACCACCTCGACGTAGTAAGAGGGTTGTGAGACCACCTGCTCACTACAAGAAAATTGGAGAAACACATGTTGCTATCTCTGATAATGGTGAAGATGATCCATTGATATATTGTGATGCAATGGAAGATTCTGAGAAAGAGAAATGGCTGGAGGCCATGAACCTTGAAATGGAGTCCATGTACTCCAATTCAGTTTGGGAACTTGTAGATGTACTTGAAGGGATAAAACCCATAGGGTACAAATGGATTTACAAGAAGAAAAGAGGAGTGGATGGGAAAGTTGAAACTTTCAAAGTTAGGCTTGTGGCAAAGGGTTATACCCAAAAAAAGGGAGTTGACTATGAAGAAATTTTCTCGCCCGTAGCTATGCTTAAATCCATTTGAATTCTTTTATCCATTGCTGCATGTCTTGATTATGAGATATGGCAGATGAATGTGAAGACTGTCTTTTTGAATGGCTATCTTGAGAAAAGCATCTATATGGTGCAACCAAAAGGGTTTGTGGTCAAAGTCAAGAGCAAAAGGTTTGCAAGTTACAAAGGTTTATTTATGGACTCAAGCAAGCTTCAAGATCTTGGAACCTAAGATTTGATGAGGCAATCAAGTCTTATGTTTTTGATTAGAATATTGATGAACCTTGTGTATACAAGTACATCAAAGATAAGAAGATGGTCTTCTTAGTTCTTTATGTAGATGATATCCTACTCATTGAGAATAATGTAGGCGTATTATCTAACATAAAGAAATGGCTCGCCAACCAATTCCAAATGAAAGATTTAGGAGAAGCAAGTTATGTTCTTGTAATCCAACTCATAAGAGATCGTAAGAACAAATTGTTGGTGCTATCTCGGGCATCGTATATCGATAAGGTGCTTATCAGATTTTTGATGCAAAACTTCAAGAAAGGTAATTTACCTATGCGTCATGGAGTTAATCTTTCAAAAGAGCAGTGTCCTATGACACCTTAAGAGGAAGAACACATGAGACGGGTATCCTATGTATCTGCAGTGGGAAGTCTAATATATGCCATGTTGTGTACAAGATCTGACATTTGCTATGCGATGGGAATAGTCAGTCGGTATCTATCCAACCCAAGATTAGATCATTGGGTAGCGATTAAACATATTTTCAAGTATCTTAGGAAAACGAGAAACTATATGCTAGTATATTTTGATGATAATTTGATTCCCATTGGATACGCTAATTCTGATTTTCAATCAAACAAAGACATACGTAAATCTACGTCTACATCAGTGTTTACTTTTGGTGGTGGAGCCATAGTTTGGAGAAGCACTAAACAATCATGTATTGCTGATTCGACTATGCAAGCTGAATATGTGGCTGCTTGTGAAGTAGCTAAAGAAGCTGCTTGGCACCGTAAGTTCTTAAATGTTCTGAAAGTCATTTTAGGCATGGATAAACCACTCATATTGTATTATGATAACAGTGGTGCAGTAGCAAATTTCAAAGAACCCAGAAGCCACAAAAGAGGAAAGCATGTAGAGCAAAAGAATCACTTGATAAGAGAAATAGTGCATCGAGGTGATGCGAAAGTTGTGAAGATAGCTTCAAAAAACAACCTTGTCGACCCTTTCACCAAGACGTTACCTACAAAGAGCTTCGAGGGACACTTGGAAGGCTTAGGTCTTAGAGACATGTCTCACCTGCTTTAGAGCAAGTGTGAGATTGTTGGTTTTAGTGCCCTAAAAGCTGTGACATTGTACATATTATTAATAAATAAATAAATAAAGACATTCATAATTATTTTGGTAGCTTATATACATTATGAATACATTTATAAACATCAAGAAAATTCTATGATTATTTATGTGATGATAAATTTAGCATATAAGTGCTATATGCTTAGGGATAAAATTTATATATAATAATCTAAATAGTCTGTAATAATTAATTAAAGTTTGAGATATTTAATTAAATATTATAAGTACGGTCCGATCTCATTTAGAATGAAATAGTCTTATCCAAGCTATTAATGTAGAGACATTAGATTGGAAGTATTTTATATAATAAGATTATATAGGACTGGACCAGATAAATTATTAATTTCTAATAATCATTCGTTACAAATAGAGTATTCAAATTTACCACTATAATAATCATATATTTGACAGTCTTAATCATGAGTATTTATTAGACTCCTATTTATGATATTATATTTTCTGACTTGCTTGGTAAGATTTGTCTAAGCACAGATCATAACTTAGCATCTTAGAAACATAATATAATAAATGGCTGGGAATAATATTACACAAATATGGAATCCTCTCCTTCTTATAGAAGTTAAAAAATAGTTCTCTTGAGTAATAATTCGAGATTTGAATAGTAGAGTACTCGTTCATAATACGATTATGAATTAATTGTTCATTAGAGAATTATTAGAACTCAAGGATAAAGATATAATAAGAGAGGTAAACGAAAATTGAACCTAGTTCTTATTATGAATTATTTATGGAGGACTGATTTATATGTAATGATTATATTAATGGATTACTCGTTAATTTTCTTTGAGTAATTTTACTATAATCTCAAGAATTCAGTTTTAGGTTTTTTAATGGAGTAACACTGAAACTAATAAATTTGGCACATTAATCAAAGAGTTTGATTAATTGTCAAATTTATTGGAGCTTGGGTTATAGGTCTATAGGTCCCCAATGCCACCTTTGTAACACTATATTAAATTTATGCATAGAATGAATTATAGATATTTAGTTTGGAATTATTGAATTTCAAATTAATTATTTTACACTTGAATTATTAATGTGACAAAGAAAAATATTTTCTATGACACAAAATGTAATGTAAAAAATGTTGTCACAATTTAACTGAGCATTAGTTAATTAATTAATTGATTATATTTAACTAATGAGATTAGTTAAATATGATTTTAAAATTAATTAATTAATAATATTTAAATAATAAGATTATTTGAATATAATTTTAATTTTGTGTGTGACAAATGTGTAGTAGGACCACCTTTTATCTTTTTCTATTTGGACAAAAAATTAAAAATTAATTGATTAATTTAAAAATCTAATTTTAAATAAATATAATTTATTTTTTATTTTTAGATATATATATGTTTTTGAACAAAATCTTATATATATTTATAAGATTTTATTATATCTTAATATGTATATATATTACTTTTTGAATTCGTTTACCTTTTAAACATTTACGTAAAAGTTTATATATTTTATATATATATATATATATATATATATATATATATATTAAAAGTGATTACGTTTAAAAAAAGCAGAATCACGTTTTCACGTGATTCTCTTTTAAATTACATATATATATATATAAATATATATAAAATAAAAGAAGAATCAGTTCACGATTTTAGTTTTGATTAATATATATATATTTATATATATAAAGGGATAAAAATTATGTAGAGTATATCCTTTCCTCATATGGTGGTTATTTCAAATTTAAAATTAATTAAAAAATTACTAATTATTTAGATATAAAAAGATAGAGATAACAGTTGTCTCATATAGATCTATCATTTATGTAACTTTTACAGAATACCCAGAGAGAAAAACTGAGAGTTCATCTCTGAAAAAAAAAGTCCGCTATCTCATATTTTTGAAAAAAAAGTTTGTTATCTCATGTGTTGAGTACATAGCAGATTTAGAAAAGTGTGAGATAAATTCATTCTTACAGTTTGACTTCCACTCGTCTTTTCATTGGTGTAGAGGCTTAGCTTGGAAGATCGTGGTGTCAAAGAGGAAAGCTATGATATCCTGATAGTCTTCAAAAGGTTGGTAAAAATTCTCAAAGCTTTCTATTATTAATTAAAATTATATAGCTACTTTCGATAAACAAAGTTTTTAAAAAATTTTTGTTTGTCAACGATCCGTTACTTCTGTTGCCGTTTCATATTTTATTCCAACATACACATCATAGGATGCTATCGTACAAGATTTGGTTGCCTTCCTCTTATGATGTATGTCCTATGGTTTCAACTTGAGAATCATCCCACCGGCTAGACAGTTGCTATACGTCATCAAGATGCGTCCCTATCTCTAGTAAGAATAAAACACCTTTTGTTTGTTTCCACATATTAATATCAGTATAGATTATCTGAAGATGTATAAAAAAAAAAAAAAAAAAAACATAAGAAGATGTAACAAATACATGTTGTGTGAACAAATTAAAAATTTAAGTTTTGTCAGCATGCTTAGAAGAGATAAGAAAAAACACAACTTAGTATTATGACGACTACAATATATTGCTTTTCCTTTCCAACACTCAATTAATTAAGTAAACCGATGACAAGTGTTTTTCCTCATGTCTATGTGATTTGTGTGTGAATGTTGAATAAAATTCTTTGAAATGTTAATTGTGCTTTGTGCTATCACAATGTCTTATTTATCACCATAGTCAGACAACATCTGTTTCATCCAGAGAAGTTGAGTGCAACAACTGGCAGGTGTAATATATTCCACTTCGATTGTGGATAGGGAGATGGAGTTTCGCTTCTTGTTACGCCAAGCCACAAAGTTGTTACCCACATAGAAGCACCCTCAAGATGTGCTTTTCTAGTTATCCGAATTTTTGGCCCAGTCTACATCTCTATAACCTGCAAGGCAAGCACTTTTGTCATTTGTAAACCAAATACCATGGTCAGAAATGCCACTTACATATCTTATGACCAGCTTCACAGCTACAAGACGTGACTCCCTTGGATTTGCCTAAAAGCATGCATACACTCACTAAATGCGATGTCTAGCGCCTAGCTGTTAGGTGCAACACATTGTTGATCATGCTTTGATATAAGCTTCAATCTACAGATTTTCCATCTTTAGCAAGCTTAACACTAGGGCCCATGGGACTCTAAGAAGGATTTGATGACTCTAACCCAAATTTCTTCATCAAGTTTCTTGCATACTTGGATTTGGAAATGAAAATCCCATCATTTTGTTGCTTAATTTACAACCCCAGAAAATAATTTAATTCACCAACCACTCTCATTTCAAATTCACCTTGTATGAGTTTGTGAAGTCATGAGCATTCTTCTTTAATGTTGATCCAAAGATATTCTCTTCTGCATAGAAGCAGGGACACTGTTATGTCTGTATGGTGACACTTGATGAAGAGTGTTTCGTTAGCGCTTCCTCTCGTGTATCTTTTCTCAAGAGGGTACCCAGTCATCCATTTATACCATGCCCAGGGAGCCTGTTTCAATCCATACGAAGCTTTTTTCAACTTAAACATCCAGTCGGGATAATTTGGATCTTTAAATCCCTTAGGATGCTCCACATAAGCTTCTTTATTCAAGATGTCATTGAGGAAGGTATTTTCAAGTCCAACTGGAACAGCTTAATCTTGAGAAACCATGCCACAACAAGTAGAAGTCTTACAGATTCAAATCTTACCACGGGAACAAACGTCTCTTCGAAATCTATCCTTTCTAATTGAGTGTAGCCTTGAACAATGAGTCTTGCCTTGTTTCTTGTGATGTTTTCATGCTCATTGTTCTTGTTTTTAAAGATCTATTTTATAACAATAACATTGGTGCCTCGGATTTAGGCACTAGCATCGACACATTGTTTCTCTAAAACTGTTCAGGTTCTTCTTGCATGGCCTTGATCCATGCTTCTTCTAAAAGAGCCCCTTTGACATTCTTGGGCTCAATGGTGGACATAGCATGAATGAGCTATTTGATTGTGTTGTTGTCTCCTAGTAACCATCCTTTCACCCTTTTCGTTATTATCTTATTCATGAGATATGCCTTTGTCATCCTAGATGATGTTCCTATTTGCACAGGTCATGTTTTAGGCTCAGGTATAGGCATAGGCTCTGTTGGTTCAGTATCCATAGTTGTGTCGTTTATACGCTCAGCAGGCTCTGCTAGAATCCCTATGCTTTCTTTTTGTGGTCCTTACTCTAATAGATCATGTATTTCTTCTTCCCACAAAAACAGAAAAATCATCAATACCGTCAATCACAACATTGATTGACTCCATGATGGTTTAATTATGCATTGTTGTAAATTCAATAGGCCCTGCTATTTTCAGAATAGATAGTAAAAACTCCTTCATCATTCTTTGGACCAAACTTACCTATATATTCACGTCATTCAAAATGTAACACTTACTGCTATATACGTGACAGTAGCTTCTGACCTTCTAAATCTCATACGATCCCTGCTTTCTTCCTGGCCATATATACACATGGTTAATGATGTAACACATGCTCAAAGTCTATTTGTCAGCTTCTTACTATTTGGCATGACTCGAGCCATTTCTTACAAATGGTGATTCTTTCTTTCTACCACCCCATTTTACTCAAGAGCTTTTGGGGTAGAGAATTCATGAGATATACCATGTGTATTGGCAAAATCAGATAAATTAGAATTTTCAAATTCCTTTCCATTGTCACTTCTAATTCTCACAATTTTAATAATTTTGTAATTTTTCTTATTCATCAACACCACACACAATTTTTTAAAGCAGTCAAAGGTGTCCATTTTATCTTTAAGAAAATCAACCCAAGCGAAGTAATAAAAATCATCAATACACACAAAATATATTTCTTACCTCCTACACTTTTGGTAGTCATTGGAACCATTAGATCCATGTGTAGCAATTCTATCACCTTTAAGGCAATGAGGTACTGACTGGCTTTGTGGGATCTTTTGATTTGCTTTCCAATTTGGAATAGCCTACAGGTTTATTCTCCAATTTTGGGATACTTCTGGATGCATCCAAACAGACAAGTTTATATAAATCTTTATAATTCACATGTCATTACCTTCGGTGCCACGACTCAGTCCGGCCTGCAGTCATAGAAAAATTATGCAACGACTGTTCTAATAGAAAGTAATTGTCATGTGATCTCTGGCCTATTAGGACGCACTGCCCTTTTTTATCCAAAACCTAACGGCCATTTAGTGTGAACTGCACTATATTTTGTCATCACAAATTATGTTGATCAGGTTTGCCTAGAGACCATTTACAAGAAGAACATTCTTCAACTTTGGAAGCTTGGTCACTTCAATTGCTCCTTTTCCAATGATCTTTCCTTTCTTACCATCACCGAATGTGACAGTCCTACCAGAACATAGCTTGTACTCCTTGAACAGGCACCCTTATCAAAGTACCAGTTCTCAGCAATGAAAGCTTTAAGATCAATGTGTGAGGTAAAACAATTCAAATCACTTTTCTTCGTCCAAACTCTCTTCATTTTCTTGTCTGGTTTATTCTTGGTAGTCTTTGATTTAACAAGTTTTCTCCTTTTAACCAATTCATAGACCATATCTTCACAAACTAATTGAATAAGTTGAAACAATTGGGTCATATGTGTCCTTTAATACCACAATGATGGTAGATAGGAATTTTGTGAGACTTTTTACCTTCATTGCTCACCGTACCTTGATGCAAGGTCCCTGACGAATGCAGGGACAGTCTGGTTCTGATCCCGTCTATGCCCACAATTGCTAGAAAGACTATAGTGTCTACCGCTTAAGGTTTTGGACAGATTGTTATTCTTCACTGACCCTGCATGTCTCAGCTTGTTCAGCCTTGACAAACAGAGTCTTTTCTTTGGTTGGACCTAGAATGTCTTTGGTATAACCTAAGCCACTCTTAGAGTACTTTATTCCCTTCGGAGCAAAAGCGTCAAGTGCCTTTCTTGTATAAATTTCGAGTTGGCCATAAATAGGATGAAATTGAGACAAAATTCCAAATTTATGTTGTCTTCTTATCTCTTCGTAGGTCTGAAAGCTTCAAAACGTGTTTGACTAAGTTTCATGCTCCATGACTTCCCACTTCTAAAGGCTTGGCATATGTGTGGTTAGTTTTAATAAAGGGTTTTGCTATTTTTGTCTAAGTTTGAGATGTCTGACATGCGACTGGAACGCCTTTGAAAAGCACGCGAGGAGCTCTCTCGGAGAAAACCTTCGGAGGCACGTTTGTCACTCTGAACGAAGGTCTTCCTTACGCTAGAGCCCTCTTGGAGACACGTGCGACATGCCTCCAGAAGAAGGCCAGGAAAATTTGATAAAAGAGCCTCCCGGCAAATTTAATTGAAGAAATGGTTTTTTTTTTTTATAAAAAATCAAGCTTTTTAGACAGAAAAATTACTTTATTTTTTTTCATCTTGTTGAGATTTTTTTCCTTGTTTTAGTTTTTTTTTTTCATTTTGTTGAAGTTTTTTTTTTTATTTTTTTTAAATGACATGACATAGAGGCTATTTATCTAATTTTAAAATTTTTTGGTCTACTTATTAATAGAATTTTTTCTTAAGCCCCTTTTATCAAAATCCCCCGGGCACAGTTACTGTTTCAAGAGAAGGTTAACTTAACAATAGTGCCCTCTCAAAGGTGTGAGATGGAGGCACATTTTTGCTCCTCGACAATTTTCTAGATTTATTTTTAGGAATAAAGGAAGGATCCTTAGGCCTGGGCTTCAAATTTTGGGCTTTTCTAAGGTCAAAACAAGGCATTTGTGGACTATTTGAAGACAAATGAGTGATTGTTTAGGTTAGTTTTTCCATCACCTACTCATGTAGCTCAATTAGTTTTAAAAACTCCTAAATAGGCTTCAAAAATCAAATCAAATAAAAGTAAATAGGCCTGTATTCATGGGCTACTAAACCACAACTTCCTTAAAAATTCTCAAGCCTGGGTTGGGACCATTAAGCAAGTTGTTGGCTTTGCAGGAGAAGAAAGTTGATTTTGTGTTTTCGAAAGAGCCTTGTACGGTGTCAATTATCAACACTCGTTGTATAAAGTCAACATTTTATAATAATTTTGTACATGTGTCTTTTAGGCTTTAACTATAATGTCCATACCAAGTGTCACAAGTAGTGTCGTTGACTACAAATAGGGTTCTTTTCTTTTCTTTTCTTTTTTGTTGAATATCATATGGCTAAGCTTCATATGCTAGCTTCTTCAATATTAAAATTATAAATGAGAAAGGTTACATTATCATTTCAATGCTTAACAATACGCATTCTTATTGTTTTTATTCAAATTTTAAATCTGGCAAAATTACGCAGCAGTCCGCATACTCATATTAATATCAAATATACTAGACATCACTCATGGACTGTCTCTTCATATTGCAACAGAAGATTTTAAACTTATCCTCCTTATACTTTTAAACGGTAGAAGAAGATAAACATAACCCAAAGTTTTTTAATTAGTGTTTAAATAATGCATACAAATTTTTTTTTTTTAATTTTAGAAAATTTTTTGAACATATTTGATTAAATAACTCAACAGCTTTTATTGATAGCTTTTATTGATATAAAAAGTAATATAATTCGAAGATATAGCTGGAATCTTTAATTTGTTATTTTTAAATAAAAGAAAAAAGATGTAAATAAAAAAGTTTTTCATAAATACTAAATAGTTGACTTATCACAAAAATACTTATAAAAGTCAAAAACATTTTTCTTGAGTCCATCCAAACATGTCAAAAAACAGCTTAGGAAGAAATAAGCTAAAACCAACTTGTTTTTTTAAATCATTCTAAACAAGCTCTTAATAAGTTTTGTATGGTTTTTGCTTTTATTTTAGTGTAAAAAAAAGATAAGCAAAAACTATTACTTTTTAGTATATGTTTGAAACTATATTATTTATATTTATTAAAAGAGCCTAATAAGCAAAATGGATTTAAAATCATATAATAGGAAATAAAAATGTAAAAATGAAGTTTATAATATCTTATGGGAAAACAAGTTTCAAACATTATTGACAAGAATTTATTTAAAAAAAACTATATGCTTTGGTTTTGACGGGAAGCTTGTTCGAAGGAGACTTAAATATTGTTTTAAAATTCTTCAAACACTTGTAAACATAGCTTTTAAACTCAAACACAAAAGCAGCTTCTACTAAACTTTGTAAGACATGCCTCAATGTGTTAAGTCCGTAAATTTTTCTTAATCTAGCCAGTGTAAAATACTTGTAAAGAATTTTAAATTAGAGGAGCATTTTCCAAAATTCAAAAAAATTAATTACATAATTATATCTTTTAGTTTTGATTATTGTGCAGTTTCTTCTTTTGTATTTAAAAATTATATATTATAGACTTTGTAAAACTAGGGGAAAAAAGAAAAACATGCTTTTAATTGGATCAAATTTATTCATAATAAAAAACTTGTTCTTGAGAAAAGTTTTGAAAATATTTTAACATTTTAAAAAACATGAATCTTATGATCTTTTTTTTTTTAAAAAAAATGACGTTTTGTTTAAGGTTTTTATGTTTTTAAAATTCTTAACTTTTTTTTTAGTGTGGGTCTATCGTTGCGCCTATTATTTTTTGTTTATAAACTATAAAATGATTAAAAAATATTTTTTTTTATTTTAAAAATGCTTTGATAAAGTTTCTAAAAATCAAAAGGTAAATTTAAAATAAATAAAATTAGGAAATAATAATTGTTTCTTAAAAAAAGGAAGATAATAATTGTACTTGTATACTATTATTATTGAAAAATAATAATAAAATTGTGTCACTAAAGAAGATGCATAAACAAGGGAGGGCTCCGAAATTATCGAAACCACACTGAGGGGGAGGAGGATAAAGGGCGAGAATCGAAAGGTTGCGAGCAAGAGAGGGAAAAGCAGCGATGGGAAGCTCATCAGACGACTTCTCGGTTCTCGTGCTGGCATCGGATCTGGGAGTAGACGCAAGGCCATTCTTGACGAACCAAGAATCAGAGATTGAAGAGCAAGAGAACTGGCACGATTGCTCTCAACACCTCTCCTCCGACGAGGACTTCTCCGATCTCGAACTTTTGCACTTCTTTCGCCTCCAAGGCTTCGACAAGTCCGGCAATCGGATTATTCGCATAGTCGGAAAATACTTTCCCGGTAAACAAACACTCTCCGCCAAACGCTTTCTGTTCCGTCCTTGATTTTTGTTTATGCTTTCTTTTTTCCTTCTGCTTTGATTAATCAATTGTTTTATTTGCTTGCAAATTTGAGGTATTTAGTTAGCGTCTTGATTCTTAAGCTTTTTCGTGGAAGATGGATTTGTTTGAAAAAGATTGGTTAATTTGAGGGATTTAATTTCAGTAATATATATGTGTGAAATATTTAGCGTAAATCGTTTCGAATTGGAGCTTTATTAATCATCTTGTCTTGAAATCGCAATTATTAACTTAATAAAGAGGAAAAAAAAATATCTTTACGTATTCTTTTTATTATTTTTTTCTATTTCTCTCTTTTTCTAGTTTTATTCCCAAATCGCTGTTGTTAATTATGTGATTGGAACATAAACTTTAATAAAGGCATAAATTTGGAGTAACAGAACAGTAAAGAATTTTTCTTTTGATTGTATAAAAATTTTAAGTGATCGGAAGATATGCCAATGTGTAGAAAGTGTTAGTCAAAGTAATAATATTTTGTAAGGTTTTTATTTTTTTATTTTTTATTTTTACATGGAACCTATTTTGAACCCTTCTGAAATACCCGCTTCTGCTGCATCGTTTTCAGCTCCGGTTGTGACCGCGGAGCGTCTGAAGAGGTATATTGCCCACAAATTATGCAGCGAGTTGCCGGAAGGGCCATTCTCAATTGTTTACATGCATAGTACCGTACAAAAAGAGGATAACTCCCCTGGGATGACCATCTTGAGGTGGATTTACGAAGACCTTCCCTCTGATTTCAAGGACAGACTTCAAGTTGTATACTTCATTCACCCCGGAGTTCGGTCAAGGCTTGTATTTGCCACTCTCGGACGATTCTTCTTAAGTGGAGGGTGAGTTATTTTGTGATATGTGGACTAATCGATCTTACCAAATTGTTCTAAGCAAGTCCTTAATTGCACTAGTTTTCGGTCGGGTGTAATTCTATGTGATCTAGAGTATGTAGGTAGTTTGCTTGAGTAGCCGAGACTTAATATGTTAAGAATTTATCATAATGATAAGAGCAGCTGAGAATGGTAGATTTTAGGTTTTAGGTGCTTTTTTTTCCTTAAATTAATGCAACCAAGTGTATTGCAGGAGCAAAGTATCACGAATGTAGTGCTATCTAAGCCATGTCTCCTGGCACATGATCTTGAAATTATCTGAATTTTTTCAGTTCTTCTCTGCTAAAAGTGCCTTTCTTAGCCATTATTGCATTACAATAATTTTGAAAAAAGTAATAACTCTTATACATAGAAATCAGATTGTGCAATTTAAAATCGGAGCAGGGCATGCTGCAATATACAGTGAGAACAGCTTGAACAGAAGCATGGAATTGTTATGGATTTATCATTTATGTATTCTCTAGTTAAAATTAGTTTCTCCAGTTTGGAAGCCTTGAGCTATTACATTTTCTTGTGCAGATAATGCGTGGATGATTGTATTGTTTCAAATACCTGAATTCTCAAATTTATGGTTTTCCTTGCAGGAAAAAGCGATATATGGTTTTGACTATGTTAGGCTTGAAGTTATTTGTTCATATTATTTGTCTGATTTATACACACGTACGAAACGATTAAGTTTCTCAATGCGATAGCATAACATGTAACTAAGTTTTCCAGTTATTTGTGGGCCTTTTCTTTTTATCTGCAGTCTGTATTGGAAGATCAAGTACATAAGCCGCTTGCAGTATCTTTGGGATGATATAAAGAAGGAAGACATCGAGATTCCAGATTTTGTGAAATCTCATGATGATATTCTTGAGGTCAGACCACTAACAGATTACGGAATAGAACCTGACCCTTTCCACTTAGCGGAGGCTCCGTCGACAGCTTACTCATTTGGGAGGTATGAAGAGAGATGGTCATCAAGGCAAGACTTCTCCTAATTTGGCCAATGTATCCAATCCAAATTAGTTGGCTTATAAGGTTTTACTATGGTAAAATTTTGATGCATGTGAAGGAGGCATTGTATATTAATTATCCTGGTGTTGTATCATGCTAAACTACGGATTTCAAGAGGCTGACTGTCAAATAACACGACTTTGTGTGGCTCGTAGATTAAAACCAATAATGTTTGGGGCATCTTTTTCTACATTTTTTGTTTCTTTGTTGATCCCCTCTTGTTGAACCGAGCATGATGGTGGGTTTTGGCCATGGAAAATGAGGATACATGTGCAGTCTTTTCGTACTGTTGGTATTTCTTATATTCAACGATTTCAAGTAATAGAACCGTTGTTTAATTTAGTTAGAGGTTTCTACTATTTATTAGTTCATGCTCGATCTAAATTCTTAAATTTAGAGTGCTTCTAGAAACACAAATTTTGGTTTAAACTAGCTTTGTTATAATGTTTTCGCACATTTAAATTCTTACAGTGTTTTCAATTTAAGTCTTTAGTTTGAACTATATTTCTAGACGTCCTTCTAGTTTTATATTTTTGGAAACAATTGATTGTGCCCCATAGGCATAGCCCCTCTAAATGCTGCAAAATGAAAGAAAAATTGAGATGCATGTTAGGGACACAAACGAAGATGTGAAAGAAAAATTGCTGCAAGCAGTAGGCGCTCGAGTCAGAAGACGAGGAACCTTTCTATTTCGCAGACGAACCTGTAAGGGCTCAGTTCAACCACATTGATTCAAAGAGGTTTGTCTCACAAATCCAAAAGGTGGGCCCAATTTATTTTATTTTTTGAGCAGAACTTGATTAGCACCTTTCCAAAAATTAGACCAAATAATATAGTTTTAATGGTTAATGTAAGTAAATACACTCTTTTAAAAATATTCAAGTATATGGTATTTTTTAGAGTTATATGTTCTTTTTAAACACTTAAATTTTAAATTTTATTATATTTTTTTCTCTTTGTTTTCATTTTTTGTTCTTTTTATGTTGTTTTGTATTTGTCTTTACGTCATTTTATAAAAAAATTATATTTCATTCTAGTTTAAATAAAGTATTTAATAAACACTATTATATTATTATATTTTGGTTTGTTTATTTTTGTTTCTGATTGAAGATGGCTTAATTTTCTTGCTCTTTCTTTTACTTTTTCTTTTTTTTTTTTAAATGCTACAACAGCTGTAACGATGTAACACTTGAGATCGTTATAAGCCATCTCTCTATTGATGATGATGTAGAATCATTCGTGGTTTTTTATCCAAAAAAGTACGGTTAGAGCCATGGTGATGAACTTTACGGATTGGGGGTGAACAACCTAACAAACTCAAGTAACCAACCTAACTCAAATCGAGATAACTCGAGCCAGATGACCCTGACGAGTAATTTAACCAAACCTAACTTAATTCGAGATTGGGTGGGTTTTCATTGGGATTTTATCAATCCATTCTAATATGAACCCATCCAAAATATATATATACATATATAAAGTATTTATATTATATATTTATAATTTTAATATACATATTACACATACACAAAACTTAAAAAATATATTTTGACGTGTATTATTTCTAGCATCTTTAAATTATTTTAGTTCTTGTTACTTTTTACTTTTTTTTTATAAATGCACTTGCTTGGATCTATAAGAAGTTGACAAATACGTTTCGACAAAAAAAAAAAATAATGTCTATTTGTTTTGTATTTACATTAATAAATGGAAGCTCGTTATATTTCATGTCAAATGATAGATCTTACATTATAAATATAGAGAATGTTTGAGTGGAGATGCTTGTAATTAGAGATTGATAATTTTATTAATGTTGCTTAGTATTTTTGTTGTATTGATTTCTATTATAAGATTTGTTAGTTTATGACTTAATGTATTTGATTTGAATTTGTGTTGCAGAGCCTTTATCTTTATGTTGGTTTCAACTTTTTAAGAAAATTTTAAACTTTTATAAGATTAATATATTTGGAATTTTAGCTCTTTAATTCATTTTGGGTTCAATCATTAATTTTGATTATTTTACCTTTTTATATTACTTAACTTGACCAATTAACCTAAACTTTAATTGGATGGATTGATTAGGTGGATTGAATTTAAAATCAATCTACTTAGACTTATTTGATGGATTAAGATTTTTTGAAAATCCTACTCATGACGACCCTTACTTGCCAATGTTATTGTTACGCACAAGTGAAACACGTGACTTGTGTGCCATATATTTTGGTGATAATGCAACACGTACTGTGATGTGATCGTTAAGTGAGAATCTGTGAAATAACAAAGAAGCTTTCTTACTTTCTATATAAAGCAGGAAACTTGCTTAATTTGTTTTAGCCGAAGCCTTACTTGGTTCGATAATATTAAAATATAATCTTCACCCAAAAGAAGATGGTATCTGATAAATTCTACATAGAAAAGGGTAAAGTGGACTTTTTATGTTCTAAATTCTTCATTTTTATTTTATTTTTTTTAGGTTATTAACACTAATAGTCTTTAAGCTTTATGGTCTCTTTCACTTTACCGTATGAACTTAAAAAAATCACAACTTATCTCTTAAACTTTCAAAACTATTCATTTTACCCCTTGAATTTTAAAAATCACTATTTTATTCTTGTTTTAAAGTTTTTCATTTTGTCTCTCATTTTCTAATTATTTGTTAAAATAAACAAAATTAAGCCCAATGATTAGTACATGGGTCACCTATAAGAGCAACAATGAGATTTTATAACTCTCAAGTTTTGTTTCACGTTTACACTTTCATTTAATATTTTTTGTACTTGCTTTTCAGTTAATAAGGGTTCGTATATACATTTCTTCTTGATATTATTCGTTGATATTTACTCATATTTATTGCATAACTCATCTTCTTTAGTATTCAAACTCAATATCAGCAAACAATGTCAACTTATTAAATAAGTTATGCTTTGAAAATGAGAAGAAATATGTAAGTAAACCCTTCATAAATAAGAATTTAGATAAAAAAAAAACAAAGACATTAAGTGAGAATGTAAATGTGAAACAAAATTTAGAAGTGATACAGTCTCATTTTTGCATTTATAGGTGATCCATACGCGAATCACGTAGACTTAATTTCATTTATTTAAACAAAAAATAAAAAATTTAAGAGACAAAGTGAAAAGCTTTAAAAATTTAGAGGTAAAGTGAGGAGTTTTAAAAGTTCAAAGGTTATAATGATGATTTTTAAGGTTCAGGGAGCAACGTGGGGAGACTTTAAAGTTTAGGGATCAATTAGTATTAATAACCCTATTTTTTTAAAATTATTTAGAGTCATAGGTGCCAATTTTGGCTGTCTGCTCCAGTTCATAGGGCCAAAAAAAAAAGCCCTAGCTTGGCCCAAAGTCTGCATCAGCTAAGGGTCAAGCTGAGCAGCCTTAATTTTTATAAGAGAATTTTAAAAATAAAAAATTATCAAATCGGCTCGACCTAATTTTTGTTTGAGCCTAAATCTTTGATTCAACTAGGTTCGAGGCTTTGGTTGGGCTAGACAGGCCCAAACCCGAGCCAAAACTCACGGGTTAAATTGATCGGCCCAAAATTAGCAGCTCCAGTTGGAGTTTATTAATAAAAGAGCGAATTGGACATTTATGAGTTTAGAAACATTTTACACATTTATGTGTTTATAAACATTTTAAGGCATCAAAATGATATTTGATAACAACAAAACATGCATTTTATATTTTTTAAATAGCAGGATATCATATGATATTATGTTTAACACACATAGTATTAAAATGATGAAAACCATATAAAGATAAAATAATTTAAACGATATGTAGGGGTGTTTGGCATGGTGGTGGGAATCGTTAGTTAGAATTGTTTTTACTGTAATATGTGAAAGTTTTGCATTGTAGCATTTTTTTTGTTACTGTAACATCTAAGAACTTTATACTGTTTATAACTAAAAATAGTGTAAAGTACCATTGCGAATCACAAGATTAGCTTTCAATCAGTCGTACTTTTATGTGCCAGGGGTTTACTTGTAGTATGTGCCAAGTATTTATAAAATAATATCTTTACCATACACATGTTCATGTATTTTTGAGTTAAACACTCTAACATGGAGTGTTTCCTAAAGGTAAGTAGAAAATACATATATTTACACGTTGAATAGACGAACACATATATAGTGTCTTTTATTATTATTATTATTTTTGAAGTCTCAGAATATTTAATTCTCATACTCCCTCAAATATAAATGTTAATATTAATACTGCACCTAAAAAGTATAAAATAGTATATGTGTTGTTTTATACTCCAATACATGTTACTTCATAAAAATTAACTTGTTCTTTTAAATTTGATTTGAAAATGAAATAGTAAAATGAAAAAAATAAATACACAAATCAATAAGAATTAAAATAATAAAATTTAACATGTGTTATTTACCGTTAAATTTGACGTGTGTAAAATATGTCAAGTTTAACGCAAAAAAAAAAAAAAAAAAGAGACTATATTGAAGAAGGTTTTCTTACCGTCAAAATTTAACACACCAAATGAATTTTCCTTTATTTGTTTAGGAAATTTCAGTCTTTTTTTAATAGTAATTTAAAGTCACATGATAGGCAACTTGAAAAATCAAACTTACTCTCTCTTGTCGGCACTAGAGAGAGACATGATAAAGAAAGAAAAGGAGTGTTCAAGCTGGAGCCCTTACATTGCCTCTAGACATGTTGATGGGCTCCCCGACCTTGTATTTTTGTTTACAAGCTCATAGCGATAAGGTTGAGATAATAATCTAGACAGTTTTCGTTACTTTGAGGCAAATTTGAGAATGAATCGGGGGAGGGGCGGTTGTCTTGGCTATTTTTGGACATCATTTTGAAAAACTTTGCTTCTCCGTCATCCCTACTCTCTTGGACTTTCATCTTAGGAGGTGTGACACAAATATGGTATCGAAAGTGTCCTGTTAGTTAGTTACGTTGTGCCACACGTGTGGTGGATGTGTTTTTGTTCAATGGCGCGTTGACGATGCTTTTTCTACTTTCACTGCCAACTTTACTTTGTAGTTTCAGGCGTTGATGGTCGTCCCTCAACTGGAAGCCCTATTATTATTTGCTGATGGTTGTTTTTTTCTTTTTCCTATATTGTTTGCTTTTGAGTTTTTAATAGCAGTGGTTTTTATTCTGCAATGTTTGCTTTTATGTTCACTGTTTACCATTTTTTTAATGGGTTTTTTAAAAGAAATTGTGCTTGGGAAGTAAGAAAGTTCTGGAAAAAATAAGAAACCTTTGGCAAGTGTAAAACAGACTTTCAGTCTAATTTTCCCATATTATTAGATCTGGTTTTGGTACAATATATTTATACCACCACGGTAATGAGTTGTTCTAGTAACAAGCTATTAACTAATTCCTCAACCTCTTAATCTTACAGCCTGGCATCAGACAGAAAACGGTTGCAGGCAAGCAACTACTTTACCAATCCTGAAACTATATATACAAATGTGCCACATGAAGTATCAGATGCCTTGACATTTTTTATGTGGCCTTGGTGCTAGAGGGTTTTCGCGCGGTTCATTTGTTTTTATGCATTGTCATGATTCTTAGGACTCAAATATTTAAATTGGATTTAGATATGCATTTGGTTGCATCAATGTTCGAATTTCAATTGAGTTTTGAGTATAAAACTTGAGTTTTGGCTCCTTTAAATTTATAAGATTTAATTCCAAAAGTTACAATACAGTATTACATTTTTTCAGATTCTCTCTTATTCTTGAGAAAAAAATATTTTAATTTCTTTGTTTAATGTCTGATTGAGATGATTTTTCTTTCATCGTGTTCATAATGAAGAGAGGAATAAATTAAGAGCCATGCTGCATATTTTTTAATATTATCAACATTCAGATTTTATTAGATTTATAAGAAAATGAAAAACTTCTACTATCTATCTAAACACATATTTAAATTTTATTCCCTATTCAGATTAACACTTTAACTACATATCTAAACATCAATTTGGATAGCAATTCAAATGACATAATTCGATTCACACAACTTAAATCAAAATATTCGAATCAACACAATTTGAATCCGTCTATCAAATGTAAAGTGACATCTACCTATTATATATTTCCATCAATTATAGATGACATGTTAAAGAGCAATTTGTATGTCTGATCTTTTATATGCTTCTTACTAATGGTTTAGACCAATTTTGGTTAAGAACACTTAACATGTGAGAGCTTTACATTGTAGTAACATTTTGTTTTTTACTACAGCCCTTGAGAGTTGTACATTATTATTTTGCTAGAACCAATTGGTTCTGATTGAGAGCCAAACACTGTATAAGGATTTTGACAAGATGATTAAAACTGTTTTTACTGTAGCATGTGAGAGCTTTACATTATAGAAATTTATTTATTGTTACCACAACATATTAGAACTTTATACTTTTTATAATAAAAAAATAGTTCAAATCATAGTATGTACTGACCTCTCAACCACGCTTTGGTGGTTGTTTGTGGAGTCCAATACAACATTATCTTCCCTTTTGAGTGTTTCATTCCAGTTAGAGGTGGAATTGATTTTTGCATTGTCGTGTTTCATGTAGTAGGTTGTTGCTATGGCGTGAATTGGTGCGTCGTTGCATTTTCCACGGAAAAGAATTCCCTGCAAAAGATACTATCATAGTTTATAAAAAATAGTGCTATGATTAAGAATTCCTTATTCCCATAAATTATAAAATTTATCCCTTTTTCCCAAAACCCATCCAAGAGTTGACAAACATGCTTAAAATGGAAATTTAATTAGAAAAATAGTGAAAATTATTGATTAGAGTTATTTTTATTGTAGTATGTAAAAATTATAAATAAAAGTTATATATTTTTCCGCACAAATAAACAGCAATTGAAATTTTGGTTCCACTGCTCAAGTAAACAGCAAGAAAGTTTGGTGGCCGGAAGCATTCCCCACCATTCCTCACCAGACTCGTCGCTCCACTAGTTCGTCACTCACAGTCAACAGGCTCACATGTAGTCCAACCCTCTTCCACTCTTCTGATTCTGATCACCACCAAAAAAAAAAAAAAAAGAGAGAAAAGAAAAACCCTTTGACCCAAAACCTCAAAAACCTCAAAACCACTTCCCCTTACCGCCACCTTTCTCCGACCATTAATTTAAAAAAAAAAAATGCTTCGAGCTCCCACTTTTAAACGCTCTCTCCAATCCCATATTCATCACCACCTCAAAATCCTCTCCTCCACACCCACCATCTTCACAAACCCATTATTGTTAAACCCCACAAGACCATTTTCCTCTTCTCCATCACCATCTTCCTCATCTTCAGATGCCGAGCTCAGAACATACCTTGGTTACACAGCCCTTCTTCTCTTCTGCGGCGCTGCCACCTATTACTCCTTCCCTCTTCCCGAAAACGCCAAGCACAAGAAAGCCCAGATCTTCCGCTACGCCCCTCTCCCTGAAGACCTCCACACAGTCACACCCACGAGGTACAGACCCGGGTGTTCCACGAGCCCGAGAATTTGGAGCAGTTGGAGAAGGTTGTGAAGGAATCCCACGAGAAGAAGGCCCGCATTAGGCCGGTCGGTTCCGGATTGTCGCCGAACGGGATCGGGTTGTCGCGGGTGGGTATGGTGAATTTGGCATTGATGGACAAGGTGTTAGAGGTGGACAAGGAGAGGAAAAGAGTCAGAGTTCAGGCTGGGATAAGGGTCCAGCAGTTGGTGGATGGGATTAAGGAGTATGGGATCACTCTTCAGAACTTTGCCTCCATTAGGGAGCAGCAGATTGGTGGGATCATTCAGGTTTGTGGGTTTTTTTTTTTTAATTTCTCTTTTGTGCTGGATGTTGGAAGCTTATTTTAGTTTCTACTGCTTATGTTGGGTTAATGTATCGATTATTTGCGTAAAATCATTGAGTTTTAATATTCCACTACTTGAATTTTTTATTAGAAAATACCAGTTGAGTTGGTATTGAATTGATGGTTTTGGCATTGAATCGTGAATTTTGGTCTCACAAATGAATTTTTGGCGATGCTTTTGTTGTGAAATCCCTGTGGAATTCAATTGAGCTGATTGTCTGGTTTTTGTGGTCTGTCTTCTCGCCTTGCCTCTCTGTATCTAATCAACTCCAAAGCCATTAGATTAATAAAGTTAACACGATATATAACTGATAAGTAGACGAATGAAGTCATGTGGTGAAAAAGTTAAGTGAACTCTGCTTCCTTTCTTCAATCTCAGCATTATTTTTGGCATGTATGCATGTCTTAGGTTGGTGCGCACGGTACTGGTGCAAGATTGCCTCCTATCGATGAACAGGTTATCAGCATGAAATTAGTTACGCCTGCTAAAGGAACAATCGAAGTCTCTAAAGAGAAAGATCCAGAGCTGTTTTATCTAGCTCGTTGCGGTCTTGGGGGCCTTGGAGTAGTTGCTGAGGTCACCCTTCAATGTGTTGAGAGACAGGAACTTGTGGAGCACACTGCCATCTCAACCATGGAAGAGGTCAAGAAAAATCACAAGTAATCATATGTTCCTTATATTGGGTAAACTGTAAAGTTTAGTCCATTTTCTTTTCTTTAGCAATATTATAAGACGCATAATTTGTCACAAAATAATATGTTCAACTTTCAACTTGTTGATGGTGACCTGTAAATTATTTATTGGCTCACTATATTTCAATATGGGAGCATATGATTTTACTAATGAGTTTATGGACAATAAAACTATTCCGATCAAGTGCGGGAATAATTATTTGATTTATCTTGTCCATAATGGTTTGATCGTTATGGCTTTGTGATGGGATACTTTTCATCTTTTGAGTGATTGGGCTTTTGCACTGAAATCATCAAGCATATTTATTTTTTACTCAAAAAAAACCTGGATTGGTGTGAAAAGCTCAAGTGCATCGTGCTCCACTGCTTCTTTGACAATTCTTTCTTGCCTCCTCTCCTCTCATTTTTGCCTATGTGTGTAGTAAGAATATCACGCGATCCTTTTCTTTCACGCCATTGAAAAACTCCTTTCTTTTCTCAGGGCTATCTGAGAATAGGCATGTGAAGTATCTCTACATTCCATATACAGATTCTGTGGTGGTTGTGAGGTGCAACCCTGTATCAAAATGGAAAGGTCTGCCAAAGTTCAAGCCCCGATTCACTACAGATGAAGCATTACAACATGTTTGGGATCTCTACAGGGATAGTTTGAAGAAGTACAGGTACAGATTTTGCTGCGGTCCTTCTAAACTGTGTGATATGGGAATTCTTTAAACGTGTCCAGAATTTTGAGAGAATATGAGTAAAGAACTATGTGTTATTTTTCTTGTTATAAGAAGAACAGAAACACGATAGAAAAAACAGTTGTTGTAGCTCAAAACTGCATTTACTTGCAGAGGGGGACAAGTTACCAGCCAATCTGAGGAGAACGTCGAACAAGATATAAATGAGCTGTCATTTACAGAGTTGAGAGATAAACTGCTTGCCCTAGATCCTCTTAACAAAGACCATATTGTAAAAGTTAATCAAGCTGAGGCCGAGTTTTGGAGAAAGTCGGAGGGATACAGAGTAGGATGGAGTGATGCAATTCTTGGCTTTGATTGTGGTGGTCAACAGTGGGTTTCCGAAACTTGCTTCCCCACGTTAGCTAAACCAAACATGAAGGACCTTCGATACATTGAAGATCTGAAGAAGTTGATAGAAAAAGAAAAAGTACCTGCACCAGCTCCAATAGAGCAGCGTTGGACAGCTTGCAGCAGGAGCCCCATGAGTCCAGCTTCAAGTCCCTCAGAGGATGATATATTTTCATGGGTAATTTTATTTGTTGCCTTTTCTTATATTACATCTCTCTTAACTTGACAACAAGGCTTTTTTTATTTTAAGGAATTGTGGATGTGAGAAGAAGGGAGAGTTTCGAATTATATAAAAATCGTGACGAAAGGGATAACGCGACTGAAATGTAACAAAAGTCTAAATCCTGCATTCATAAAGTGAAGTTGCTTATCAGGCCTGCATGTGGTTAATGCCACGATTAGGTATGCATCTCGTGTAATTAACCAGCTTCGGTTTGTTTCAGGTCGGGATAATCATGTACCTTCCAACTTCAGATGCTCGCCAGAGAAAGGAGATAACAGATGAGTTTTTCCACTACAGACATTTGACCCAGACAGAGTTGTGGGATCAGTATTCTGCTTATGAACATTGGGCTAAGATTGAGGTACTGAACAAATCTAGATAAATTTCCCAATCAAAAAATGGGGATCTTCCCATGGCTATTACCATGGGCTAAGGTCGTGACATGATGTTTGTTTCGCGAACTCCGACCCAATTCTGTGCTTGTTTTTATTTTAAAGAGGTTTTTCATAGATGGTTTCTAATACAAGACCACAATTGTCTGCAAAGGAAATTAACCGTCATGTATATGTATGCCCGCATGTGCGTTCTCGCTTGTGAACGTGTTCTTATCCTTGTTTTCATTTACCTACCCTTTTCTTTTGCGCAGGTTCCAAAGGATGAGGAAGAGCTAGCAGCTCTCCAGGCTAGGTTAAGAAAGCGTTTTCCAGTTGATGCATACAATAAAGCACAAAAAGAATTAGACCCCCACGGGATCCTCTCCAATAACAAGCTTGATAAGCTTTTCCCGACGTCGGTAATTGTTTGAGAAGCATCCTGCGTTTGGTATTTGATTAATTTATCGTCATTTTACAACTTATATATGTATTATTTTTTTTTATTATAAGATTTTGTGAGGAGTTATTTACGTCTATCACTTCACATCTTTTTGGCAGACATGATACCGGCAATTTTTAGCTTTAATAATTATAAATGTACATTAAGAGGAGTTTATTGATAAAGTATCCGTGTTGTATTAATAAATTGAGTTAATTACGTAAATATGCCTTGTAGTTTCAGCTATTTTATAATTTATCCTTGTAATGTTAAACTACAATTATAATTTTTGATTTGAAAAATTTATTTCAATTCCTTCCAGTTGTGGACCAAAAAAAAAGAAGCCCTTAACATTTTAAAACACTTTCTGCCTTTCAAAATTCAAAAACACACTGGTAACATTTAAAAAAAATATAAAATTAAATAAATCCCACAACAAGAAGAAAAAAGACAAAAAAGAAAGAAAGAAAAAAAATGAGGGAAATCTTAGATTTTTAAAATTTTTTATATAAATATCATGTTTTGATTATAGTAAATAACAAATTTATCGTGTAAATAACTTATTTATTGTGTAATTAAAAAATATTTATATTGTAAACAAAGAGTAAATACATTATTTGCATCATAAATTTATTTATCGTATAAATAAAAATTATTTATACTGTAAACAAATAGGTAAATAAACTGTTTACACAATAAATTTTGACATTTTTATAAACATCTTTAAAACCTGTTATTTACTATAATTAGTTTTCAAAAAGTAATATTTACCATTTCTGTAAAAGGAAGGGAAACAAAAATTGTCTTTTTTCCCATTCATCACATAAACCTAGCCACCCAACGTAGCCGACACAACTGATCCACCATCGGCTACCCTTCTCTGCATGAGTCTCTACGATGATCCCTAGCCTCACTCCTTTTGTGAGTTTCTGGGTGACCCTCTACCCACTGCTTGTGACGACCCGCTTCCTTGTGACGATCCCACATCCTGCGACGACCCCATTCCCCATGATGACGACCCCTCAGCTTGATTGAGCTCCACATTGAGCTAGTTCCCTCCCCTTGAACAATGATCCCTCCTCTAAACAAGTCGTCCAAGTTAGCATGAAGGATGTTAATATGTCCTGGGCATATTGGGTATATTTTATCTATCTATCTATTTATATATTTATTTATTTTTTAAATTTTGATCTGGGTATTTCCTTGAAACTTCAAAATTTTTATATATATATATATATTTATATATATATTATGTTTTTTTTCCCTCGTTTGGATTTCATTTTGTTTGCTGTGTAGTTGGGGATTGCCATTTTTGGGCATTTTCCTCTTACTAACAATAACTTGATGTTGTAAGTTGGACTATTCTTATTCTTGATTATTAGTTATTGATAGAGTGTTTAAAAGAGCAGTTTAAACTATCAGTTTATGTTTGAGAATTGTAGCATGTGAGATTTTTATTATAGCATGTAAGAGCTTTATAGTGTTCATAATTCAAACCATACTCTTCTAAACACCTTATAAGAGAATGATTTTGGGATGGATTGGGTTAGAAGGCTTATAGGTTAGGGAATGAGCACTCAAAAAATGGGGGTCTAATTGTGGTGGCATCCAAGAATAAGAGTTGAAGAATTGGTGTTGGGTGTTGCGATTTTTTTAAATTATTTCTTCTAATTTTTTATTTTAATTTTTTGAAATGGGAAACTTTCATTGAAACTAAAACAAAAACAAAGATAGTTTTATGAGACCATCTATTGTACAAGAAGATGAATTAAAGGGACAAAATTCAAGTATGAAGACCCAAAGCGTAAAAATTTGCTCGACACATAAAATAGAGCACGGCAAAGGCTCGTTTCAAAGATCCGCTACAGTCGATGGAAAAAGCCAATTGATTGATGCCAAACCCATCTTGCCAAGGGAACATACAATACGGTCTAGACTAAAGTCTAGCTGAACACCTACATACCTTCCACCGTTAACAAGGAGAAGAGACAAACAAACAAAAATCAGAGGTAAGGAGACCACTTTTGTTATTAAAATGATAAACCAACAAAGCACAAAAAATAACCTATTTCTAAACGGCAAAAACACTATCAATTTTATTTGATAAACACAAAGCATAAAATAAATAGGTAAGACTTAACTGTTAACGATAAAGATTTCAATGATAAGCCTGCCACTATGGAAATTCGATGACGACTGTGTACTTGTTGAAAAACCGATGGAGAGCCTAATTAGATCTTCGTTACCCTCCTCTGCCAACCCAAGAAAGTGGCACCACTATAGCTCCATCTTTCTGTCGAGGCCAAAGGAACACCAATGCACACTCGATCAAAGCTTCCAGCCCGTAGAGTATGAAGGCTCCTCTCCACTAGATCTGCCTGTTGTGCTGCCAGGCAGCCAACTACAGCCACCAGAGAAAGCTGGCCCACCTGCGATGAAGCCCCCTCCACCAAGCCATGAACATCCCCTGAACCTCGAGCAAATAGCGCCACCATTGGAGAAAGCGATGCCATGATTTTAGGCCACACCTTCGAGGGGCTGTGAGTCTACAAAATCGTCTAAAGATGGTGTCGTACTTCAGTTCTACGATCATCCCAACAGAGGCGCACTTATGCAAAGGAAGAAAAGGAGAAATTCTATTAGAGGAAAGAGAATCGTAATGCACCAAAGTTTTTTTATCAACGTAAATGTTTTAAAATCAGTGAAGGATACTTTTGTCCTTTTATTTTATTTGTCTATTTAAAAAATACACGAGGGCTGAAATTGAGTCAAATTTTTCAACTCTAAAAGATATCCTTATAGTTTTTAAAAATAGAAGGATAAATTATGAAATAAGTAATACTAGGTTATACATTTATGTCATTAACCCTAATAAATTGTTATAAAGCTTTTTTTTTCCTCCTATTTTCCTATTATTCTGTTACGAGAATCCCTTATTTACGATACCTCTAAGCGTTTGGGAAAAACTATGCAGAAGAATGTTGAGGTTTGGTTAATAGTCCTCAATCACCTTGTATTTTGCATATGCTAATCCTGAATGAGATTATTTGGGGCTTGCTTAAAGAATGCATAAATAAAAGATTCAGATTGAACAGATAATTTAAAGATCGGGACATTTTAATATCAAAACTTCACAATCAAAATCCATGTAAACTTTGTTCATGAATGTCAAGGATTGAGGCATCCACGGTTGCTTAGTATTGCATGTTATGCAAGGATTCCAGAGTCCCTCTATAACCAGTGCATGTGAGTTAATTAAGGTGGAGAATATCGGAAGGATTGTATTAAACCATAGGATTTTTTCTAAATTTGTAAGTTTTTTTTTAATAATTTAATATGATTTTGATATAATTTAATGGTTCAGAACTGTTTTACTAGTAAGTTATTATTTTTCACTGTACTGTATAATTCTCCATAAATGAAACATACCATAAACCATGGAGGAGAATGGATTTGGCATAAGATTTTTTTACTTCATAGGTGTCAACTACGGCGAATGGACACCGGTCAGAATCTTCTGCTGTGTTTAAATTCATGCTCAATGTCAGCATCTTTCATGGGATTTCTATTAATTGCAACTTCCTATTTTTTTTTCCTTGATTGACTTTGGCCTTCCCATAAAACGCCCAAGTGGAAGAAGGGACCAAAAAAAAGGACAAAGAAAGAATAGATAACAATAAAACATGATTGGGTAGCAAACCACAATAATTTAAGATTGTCACATATAATACACATCCATGTGCAGTCTATAATAACTATGGAGTTCCACCAAGAAAAAGGGAAGGAAAGATGATGAAGATTAGCATTAGAAAAAGAAAGAAAGAAAAGGTGGTCAAACACATTAATATGTTGGTTGGTGTAGGAACTAGTAGTTGTGCAATCTCCTCAGAAGCATGCTTCACAAAGCCAACAGCAGCATAGCGCAAAGAGGCTGCACAAAGCAGGAATCACATTAAAAAAAATAAATAAATAAAAATAAAAACGGAATTGTTAAGTCATTTTAACGGTAATAGTTTCGGTGAAACTTGAATATTAAGCCACCCTGAATAAAAATAATAAAAAAAAAAAACTCTTTTTGGGAAGGAATAGTGGGATCAAGCCTAACTTGAAAGAATTGTAAAGTTCTCCAAATATAATGTCTAACCATAGACACACAAGATAATTTCAACAGGGAATTTATGGTCGCGTCATTAGTCCACTTTACGTCAATAATAAGCAAGTGAATCCACTTTTACATGGTGGTTTCGCACACAGATTAATTTCTTCAGACTAAGACCACATTACTTCAAAATAGAGCTGTTTTTGCACTAAAAATAGTGCAAATTTCACACAAAATTTTATGTTTATCTTCGATGCATAACTTCAAATATTACTCTAAAAAGAATATTCTCTTTGTCTTTTTTTCATTAATTCCCAACAATTATAATTGTTAACATAAACTAATAATAATCTTAAACAAACAAAATCTATAAATTAATAAAGAGAGGATACAAAAACAAAGAAATTTATTACAGAAGTATATAATTGGGTCAAATAGAAATTGCAGAAATAAGAAATGAACTGTTTTTTTAATTATAAAAACTCTAAAAAAAACTTTACAAATAAAAAAAGATAGCGCAAGAATAACGCAGCGCTATATAAATTTTCACACTGTTCACAACTCCAGATTGGAGTTGGAATATGGCGCTGGGTTAGAGTCCTTTTTCCATGCTATATTTGTGTTTTGCTCTAATATAAAGCATGGTTGGAGAGGCTCTGAACTGTCTTTTTTTCTATGAGAAAATTACAAAGAAAAGATGTAAAAATTACACTACAGGTACATGTATGTTTAGAAGAATAGAAATGAAATATATAACTTTTAAGGATATTTTAGAAATAGAATAATTGGGTGATACTAATTATTACAATGATTTTCACGATTTTATGCTAGAGAAATACATGGTAATTATTATAATGATAAGATTTTAATTTTAACATGAAAAGTAAGATTATGCTATATGCGTAAATTTTCCTACAAAAATTCACAAGCAATATAAGATGCCAAACTTACCATCCCTCAATGAAACCCCTATCTCCTTTCTTCTTTGTACTGGACCAGAACTTTTTAGTTGGCGGGTTCTCAGTTGGGTATCCTTCAAACCAAAACAACACAAATAACTAAGCACTTGTGTGTGCGTATGAGAGATTGATGAAAAAAAAAAAAAA
>CAMOHE010043900.1:0-15808 GCA_946598075.1 Artocarpus hirsutus | reverse complement strand
TTTATCTGATTTATGCAATTCTTTTTAATGTTAAATAATTTTCTAAATATAGTCCTACTGAGCCTTTCGCTCACATTTATCTGTTTTAAAATCTTAACCCTAGGTGGATATCAGCATAGGTTTGGAGAAGAGTCCGCCGACCGGACTTACGACCAGTAGAAGTATTTGGTAGGTTAATTTACCATTAAAGGCATGTAAGACTTTAACTTTTCTTTTATTCTGGACTGTGGTTGTATCATAATATTGTCAGTACTATATGTGCACAATATGTGGGCCAGTGGGACTCATATGCGTTCCACCCCATACCTAATTATTTTAATGTTATTTCTATTTGTTTAATTATTATGGTGTTTTATTTATTTATTTAACTTTTCTATTCAAATGATTTTAAAATTATCACCTTTTTATTTATAAATTTCCTTCTAAAACCCTATTTTTAACAAAATCTTTACTTAATTCATTTAAATAAACCACCACGTCACCTCCCGTACTCCGGGGCGTGACACAAACATGCTACAATTTGAATTTTACAAGCTGACATGCCTACACTTCCCATCGAGTTGGGTTGAAAAGATTGAACATTCCCAACTTGTTTACTAACTTCTCAAACCATGGCTTGTGAAGCCCTTTTGTCAAAATATCTGCAGCGTGCTCACTAGTTGGAATATAGTTCACAGACAATCCTGTCATCAATTTTTTATCCCATAAAATGTTTGTCCACTTCAACGTGTTTGGTCTCGTCATGACATGAAAGATTATATGAAATGTCAATCAATGCCTTATTGTCGCTAGAAAAGCTTCATTGGAACTATAACTGGTACACTTAATTCTTTGAGCATAATTTTAGCCACAATATCTCGCAAATTCCATGAGCCATTACCCTTAGTTTTGCTTCCACACAGCTGCCACAATCGGTTGTGTTTTGCTTCTCTAGGTCATGGGATTTCCCTAAACAAATGTACAATAACCAGAAGTCAACCTTCTGTCACTAATGGATCCAACTCAATCAGAGGCGGTGAATACTTCTATGTTCTTTTTCACAGTTTTCCTAAAGAAAAGACCCCTCGTGGGATTGCCCTTCAAATACCTCAAGATACAGTCCACTGCTTACAGAATGCATTTCCGATGGAAAGTGCATAAACTAACTTACACAACTGCTTGCAAATGCTCTTCTAATGGAGAGTGCATAAACTAATACAACTGATGGAGTGTATGAGAAAAGAAAATTAATTTCCCAACTAGACTTTCATATCTGTCCCTATCCATTGGATTATTAGTTGTTGATCTCCTAATTTCATGCCTGGATTAACCAGAGTATCAACTGGATTACACCCAAGAATACCAGTTTCTGTAAGATCTAATACATACTTCCTCTGTGAAAATGAGATTCCTTTCTTTCTTCTGGCAACTTCCATCCTAAGGAAGTATCTGAGTCTCCCCAAAGCTTTCATTTCAAACTTTCCATTTCACACCCACCATGTCCAGTTAAAATTATAACATCTTCGTACACAATGAGAATTGTCACCTTCCCTTATTTGTGTTGGTAAAACAGGGTATGGTCAGTTTGAGCTTGCCTATATCCCTATTGTCTGAGGGCTTGGGTGAACCAATTGAACCATGCTCTTAGTGACTGCTTCAAACCATATGAGGACTAACCATGCTCTTAGTGACTGCTTCAAACCATATGAGGACTTCCTCAGTCTACAAACTTTGTCTTTTCCCTTTTCTTCATCAAATCTTGGTGGCAGCTCCATGTAAACCTCACCATCCAAATATCTGTTTAAAAACGCATTCTTAACATCCAATCGTAGCAACAACCAATCCAAGTTAGCTGCCAATAACCATAGCACACGAACAATATTTAATTTTGCTGCCTGTGCAAAAGTCTCCTGGTAATCAACTCCATAGATTTGAGTGTATTCTTTCGCGATGAGTATCACCTTGTATTGGTCAACCAATCCATCTAACTTGTATTTTAATGTAAAGACCCATTTACATCCTACCAATGTTTCTTCTTTTGGTCTCTTCCCAACTCACCATGTCTTGTTTTTAACAAGAGTTTGCATTTCCTCCATCATGGCTAGTTTCCACTTCAGATCCCTTGATGCCTTATGTACTTCTTTAGAATCTCCTCATGTGAAAGATTAAAAAGAAGAGCCTGTATAGGACCCTTTTCTCTGGGCAAGATTTACATTGAGGTGATAGAGAAACTTTTCGGATTTGGTGAATCTTCCAAATTTGGCGAACTAACTATTTCAAAAAACGAAACGTAAAACATTTTGCTAAAAAAACGGCTGGTTTTCGAAAAACGTAATGGCCATGGACGTAAAACATTTTCATTTTTCTAGAGAACAACACTTGTACATTTTTTAAGCAAGCGAGTATTTTAGAAAAATATGCTTACGTGATCGAGGGTTCAATTTGCTATGATTATTGTCGTGAACATGGATAAAAGCAAAAGATTAAAACGATCTAGACTCTAGATAGGACTTAATAAGTAGACAAAAATTTTCCACCTCTCGTCATATGATCAGTGGGCCCAGAGTCGATAATCTAGGGTCTCCTTTTTCCACCATTTCGCTAAAGGCAATTAGCATCATACCTTTTTGTGTCATAAAGCATGTACTTGCGAAGTCATTCAATTTGATCCTTTGTGAAGGTGACACCTTTGATCCATGTCCTGTGCGACTCAAAGTCCCTACGTTTCATGTCCTCCAGAACAACTTGGGACCCAATTTGGAGGTTTTCCATGTAATTTCCAGTAGCTCTCTTTAGTTGATGAGCAAGTAACATTTTACTATAGAGCAAATTTCATAGGTCATTTCCACTTCAATTGAACCCATTGCATTGAGAATATTTACAGATATTTCACAAGCATAAAGCACAAGTAAAAACATGCAATTTTAAGAGATGACATAAGAGATCTTGAGTGGTCCAAGATCCAATGATGACAAGTTCTTCTCGAAAGATGTGGCACAACGACAGATCTAGTGTAACAACGATGGAGGGATCTCTAAAGATGGTGGTGCTCATGGTGTTGGTCACAAGTCTAGAAAGGCCTGACAACTCCCGATCTGAGCAACATCGTTGAAGAAATAGCGCCAAATCGACACATCAAGTTGTCAGCATCGTTGTGGTTGGATTTGCAATCAAAATCGAGTGCGACAACATGCCTCATTCATAGTGTGAGACAACAACGGAAAGAAGCATGACGGCGAAGACGTCTTCGTCTTCCTCTAGCAACATGACAATTAGGGCGAAGAAGACAAGAGGGTGGAGAGGAGAGAGACAGGAAGATGGAGAATATTAGATCTGGATTAGGCTTTATGTTGTGATCTTGATTCTAAAGTAGAAACAAAAATGTTAATTGATAAATTAAATTTACAAGAAAATAAACATAAAAAGGCAAAAATGAAAAGTCAAGCTGGCTTTGTTGATAAGTGTTCATGAGAAAACAATCTATGTAAATTTCTCTAAATTACTAATTTAGACACCTTTTTGTGAGTCCAATAAGGAATAACGAACTCATTCTCTGCAAGCCATATCCCATGTAAACAAATTTTCATTTTATATTATCTCATGTCTTAGAACAGGCAATATAATTGTTAGATTAATTTTATTGGAGGAAAATGTCAAACTTTACGCCTTATACGGTAACATTTACTACGTATATATCTGCAAATCAAATAGATAAAAGCTAATTATTAGCTTGCACTAACATCAATAAGCATTGTTCCCCCTTCCCCCTGCTTGCAATCGATGGAAATTGATAATGGTACAAATCTGTCAGCCATAAAATTCTGACACTCCTCTGCGCCCCACTGTCACCCCCAATTATGAGTGTTGCTAATAGGCATCTCCAAATTCGACAAGGGCCAACTCCTTGACATCTATTGTCTTGTTTATCTGTTTGGAGTAGTGTCAACTGTCAGAAATATAATTGTGTCTGCTTCTTGCAGTATCAGGCATTCCTGTATTCGCTTGGGATAGCATTTGAACCTCCTTGAATACAATGACTGGGAATATTATGGGCCTTCAGAAACTATTAATCTGATTGCCCAATAAGATGAACCGTAAGGAAGATTATAGATAAACAGCTACCGGATCCCTAAAATCCATGATGTGCACTCTTGGAGAAGTTGAAATTTCTGGCGGATGGCAATGTTCAAGAATATCTGCATCTTCATATGAAACTCAGTAACATCTTCCTTGCATCTATATGAGCCAGCACAAGCACATTGTTCCGCCAAATGTGCAGCCTTCACCTGCCTACACCTTAGGCACACCAGATCCTGCACATGGTAGAGACGCTCTCTCTGTCGTACGATCTGAAGAAGAGCATTTTCCATTACCTCGCGGTCATAGGGTTGCCCACATTGTGGCACAGCACAGCGCCACTCCTGAGCCAGTAGAGCTGAGTCACGACATAAGTCCAGATCTCTACAGTCATTGCAGTAGCTGTCGTAGAATGCAACAGTGAACAGCAAGTCAGTTTGTGCTAAATTTGATCCAACTGATTGGATTTAAGAGAGCAAATAATGGATTAAGACATCGCTAACAGTACTACAAGAAAATCAGAAATGAACTTAAAAATCTAAACTACGTATTATAACAGTGGAACTATATAATCTAACAGTAGCACAAAAGATGAATTTTTTCCCAAACATGAAACTAGACCCAACTTGTGATGACCATTAGGATCCTGCCCATAAAGACGCTAAGGAAGAGAAAAGATGAGCAATAGATGCTTCATTTTTAGGCCAACCCCACCCTAAAAGAATCCAAATTTCTTGGTTTACCAAATTGAATGTTTTCTTCTTAGTTTGTTATGTGACCTAAGTATAATACAGTGTCAAGATTAACCTTTAAATGCATCGTAGGGGAAGTTTTGTGGTTAATATTTAAAGGATTTACAGTTGTGGGGCCTTTCAAATTAGTCTCCACTCCCTTACGTTTAAGAGATACACATTGCTCCAATTTCTTTAGTCTCCAATTTCTTTACTAATTCTTTGGAGCAAATTTTTGACTTTTTTTTCACTACTTAAACAAGCTTTTCGCAGTCTGAGTATTTGATTCCTAGAATTCAATGTAAATTACAAAGCTGTGCTTTTCTTGAAACAGCTTAACAGGTTAGAACGAGCTCCAATTAAACTCCAGCCAAGGTTTTCTTACAACAGTCTAGAACATAAAATGGGGTCTTCCACCATATTAGATTCGAGTAACTTATGATATTATCCAAAAATAAGTAGACTTGACAAATACAATCACCGTTTACATACCTGCAAATGACATTTGGCAAGATGAAGGACGGGCAGGGATTACAAAATTCAGCCTCAGGAGCAAATTCCCTTACACGGACATATTTTAGCAGATTCTTTCTCATAACCTGTAGAATTTTGGAGCAGAATGAATCTAATAACAAAAGGGAATAGCAGAAGGATTCACTATAACAATTATCGGAACCAACTTGCACATAGTTTGTATCAGTTGTAGCTAAAAATTCTACGTTGGACTTAGACAATGGAAGCTAATATGGTAGAACAAATTAGATAAAATACCAGGACATCATGCTGAACGTTTTGATCAAGGGCAAGAACAGCACAGACGTGCTTAATGAACTCCAGGGCTGCATCCCCTTTGCTGACAGTACTAGAGACTTGTGACATCCCTGGCAATGTTAACTTGTCATTATCAGATTTACCTAGTTCCTTCATATGAAGAATTGTATCACGCACAATTCCTAGAAGTTTTTCAGTGAAGTATGAGCTGATCTGTAGAACAAAAATGAAAGTTAGATACTGTGGAACCAACGTAAAAGGAGAAAAGAGATCATACAATATTAGGAGTTAGTCAACTATTGTCATCATCGTACCTGTCCTTTAAGATATTCTGTCAAATGAGATTCAAAAGTCTCGGCTGCAGCAACAGTAATTGATGGTGTGCATAAGCTGCCATCCTGTACAGATGCTCTAATTGCAGCCTGCTTTCGCGCATGGTTCCAGGGAATATAAAGAAACTGAGACACAATAAAAACAAAATAGTCCTGCAAAGACCCAAAGGGGCGATTTAAGTGATCAGAATCTACCACCACTAAATTCCACAGAACAATCCACCAAGCTATGATAAAGATGATGCTTTATCACATCAAAAAAAAATTGGCACAATGTTACCTGAATTTTCTTTGGTAAATGCTCAGCGATATTCCAGCTTGATATGATATCAACATCAGATTCATCATGCGTGCTTTCATCAAGTCTCGCAGGGATTCCCCCATAATTATACTACAACATAAAACAAGAAGTCATAGAATTTATTTACATATAAGTGAAATATGTAAACAAAGATGGCGGACAAAATAAACTAGAAGAATTTGATTCCGTAAATATTCATACGTCTTAAAACATCAGACTCTGATTCAATGAAGAAATTTATGCTACCCATGTAGGAAGTTTTCCAAAACTCCATGTGGAGATACACATTTTTGCTTCCATTGTTCTACAGAAATGTGTTAACGGACTTGTTATTGTAAGCGTGTCGAACATGAAAACGTTGACTCGTCAGAAATGCTTTCTTGACAAAAAAAAAAAATCATACAAAAGTAGTCGTGATTATCCATGATATTTTACGCCATCATAATCCTAAAATTAAACATATTGATTTCAATTGCAGGAGCAGGACAGTACTTTATTTTTGTTTTGGAAGGAATCAAAAATTTCAAGAAAACATTTCTGTTTTCCTTTTTCTTGTCCATTCTGAGGATTCAATTTGTCCATTAATTGCCATTCAACCAATATTCTACGAAGAATTCATATCTCATTCAAGAAGAATACATGCGCACATTAGATTATGCACCCAGATTCAGACAAAGAATAGAAGATTGAAGAAAGAAAGAAATTTGGACGGAGTTACAAATCCAAACACTCCAATCACACTATGGACCAGCTTCTGAATCATACTATGAAGAGAACTTCAAAACAGATACTGAATTCATTAATTTTAGAATATATAAGAACTTTAATGCTTGTTGACAAGGAGAAAACAATGACCAAACCTGATCCATAAAAAGCAAGGAATGCCAGAACTGCAAAGGTTCGAGTTCAATCCATTCAAATAGGTCTCTGTAAAGGGAGGAAAAAAAATTCTAATTTATGAGAAGGTAGATACAAGACACAGACATACACTTGTGGCCATAATCCTTCAAGTACGACAAACCTAGTTTGTAGAGCTTTAAGTAAGCTATCACAGTAAGCTTTCGCTGCAGATAGGTCAAATTTTCCCGTGTCTATGATAACCTTGGAAAAGTTTGCAAATACAATAGTGGCACCCAATTTGCGAAGCTCAGCCAACAATAGCGCAAATACCTTTTTCATGACCTGTTGTAGAAAATAATTAAAACAAATCATAAAGTAAATTAACAAGCCAGTACATTCATCAAAAATCATATATATATATATATGACAAAATCCCGTGCCCACGGATAAAACAACCAAATGAAGGGTACTAAGAGATATGTTTACATGCATTTTCTTTTTCAATGCGACATAAGTTTATTTGAGAGGAAAAAGTACAGTACAAAGAGAAGAAGATGACCTTGCTTGACAACATAGATACCGGAAAACCAGAAGTAAAGTATGATAAACGAGGATAACAAAAAATCACAAATGACTATTCCAACCCCTCAGAATCTATGAGTACTATTTGCCTCTTTGATATCATCTTGGAAGAGGAATAAAATATCATTTTAGAGAAAGGGTGGATTATGGGGAAGGCCACCTTCATAACGCTTGGACATCCTAGACCCTTTGCTAGTGTTACAGAAAATAAATTTATCTGCTACAAAGAATGTTCACCTTGTGAAGCAGACGGTGAAGAGCTGGGTCATGAAGTTTTGATTGAGGGCTGCAATATTCAAACGGAAGAAGTAACCATAAGCCCAATCGATATGCTAACGCAATGTCAAGAAGCTGAAAACATAAGGTACAGCCACAGGGTTTCGAAGTGGGAAAAAATCATACCAAAAAAAAAAAAAAAAACACTACATTCAAATGGGATTTAGTAACCTGCAAAGCCATCGGTATAGGTGCTGCAATATTGCATCAGCATATACATTTCCCGATGTAACTGCATCTGTAAGGCACCTCTGAATTAACTGTTTTAGGACACGAAAAGCAGATGCACATGAGGTAGCCTCATCAAAGCCACCCTGTTCATTAGAAGACTGTGCTCCAGAATTTTGATCTGGTTCAAATCCTAACAAAGCACCTCCCTCCATTTCATTCACTTGATTGCTTTTCAGAAGAGCATCTACAGCTAGATGATGAATCTTCAAAAAACATTGACAAAATATTCAGTACAATCATCTAAAAATTAACATATTAGAAATGGGGAAAAAGGATGAAAAAAATGTATTCTGAACCTTCAGCTCCACAGTGACTTTTCTATATGCTCCAGGGTACGTAAGAACAGTTTGCTGGACCTGGCAACAAAGAACACCCGTAAGTTCACGGAAGAAGGCAGCAGGAAAGCAACTCATGCTGATTTCACCTTAATTCTAAATTTGGCTTGCAAACACCAATATAAAAAATAGATGAGTTTTATACCAAAACAGGAGTTTAGAGGATAAAAGTGCTAATATTTTTAATAACACAAAGAACCTCATTTCTCAAGTTGTGCTGACAGAGAACTTGAAACAAGCAGTTAGTGTTCTTGATACTATGTCACTAATTTACAATTTCTCCCAAAACATTAAGCTATTATGCGGTGGGGTAACATTAGTTTTTATATTTACCACATTCCCTCACACATGGGCTGGACAATGGGCAAATGTGCGGGCAAATTTCCAAAATATTATTCATCAATTGGACAGGCTCAACACATGAATATTTAGTTACAAGACCCAAACATTTGATGACAATTATTTAGAGGGTACAATTATAAGAGTTTGTACTCAGGACCTCCAACTATGATATCATGTTAATTTACCACTACCATTTCTCCCAAAAGCTTGAGCTTGGGAGATTAACTAATAGTTACAATAGTTAAACAAATATACAAGTGAAGTAACCTCATCAGCAAAGCATGTATCCTCCTCATTAACGCCGCCTAGATCTGGAATACCATCATCAGATATCCAAAGCACCTAGAGACCAAAGGTAGAAGGGAAAACAAAAAATTACAAAGATTATAAAACACTAAATATATACTCCAAATATACGATAAAGACCAAAACATCAAAAAAAAAAAATCATACACTCTTTTTGTACCAAAAAAATCTGACCAAAACTAACTTTTAAGTTCAAATGCCTAAAACTTCAGAAATCACATTTTTTTTAAATAAAAAATAAAAATAGAAACAGCATTGCCAAATATAAGCTCATGCGAAAACCTGTTGTTGATCACGTAGTGCTCTTGAAAAGATGACATCCGCTGTATAAATAAGCCAATCAAGTTCGAAATTTCCTAATGGAACCTGTGCCAATAAATTTGAGAAATTGGTACTTGTATTTCATAATAGCAGAGCAACATTCTCATTTTACAATTATTGCATTACATGAGCATATCTGGAGAGAGAAATTCTCTCGTTTAACCACTGGGATGACGCAGCACAACGTTGCATCCCAATTTTTGCAGCAACTTGTTGCCATCCAAGAACCTGTATGAAGCACGGTTTTAGAAGTAATAAGATGCATTTGACCATATTTCTATAAGTTTAAAGAGAGAGAGAGAGAGAGAGAGAAGATGCATTTGACCATATGCATGCAAAGTAAAAAAATGCATGTCAAGTGACTATCAAACTTAGTACCTGATACTGACAGTCACGAGCATTAGAGGGAATGCTCACACATGGGAATTCATCTAGGGCTCGTATGCCTGACTTTACTAATTGACTATTTGGGCATTCAATTACGGCAATTGTAGGCCCATGATGTCCATTCCTGCCACACGAAGAAATTAAAGACAAAAGCATGTTATCTCCAGAATAGGAATTGAGATACAGAGGCAGCCTTGGTCAAATATAATGCTAAAACAGCTCCGACTGGAAAGCCTTAGAATCAGCTTCCAAAATTCTCTCAGTTTATATATTGTCTTCCAATCAGTTATATGTAGAAAACACATAGTTAATTCCTGAAGCACCAGCTCAAGACAAGCTAAAACAAAAATAAAGAAACTGGTAAGATATTTCTAGACAAATCATGGCATCTCAAGGAGAAAAATATAATATTAAATCCAAAAATCATTAGCCTTTCCAAGGTAAACATATTAGTTATATTAGGCCCTTCCAAACTTATTTTGACGTATACGTGAATAAAGAACTGCTGTGTAATGGACTGCAGAGCAAGAAATACTTCATTTTTTTGAAAAGGTAAATAAGAAAATCAATGATTACACAGGATCGACAAACTATGATAAAATTAGACCTGTGGTCATTTATTATCCTTTGCAAAATCTTTTCAGCATCCTTGAGAAGCCCTACGTACTCCACCTGAAAAAGAGAAAAATATACTGCTAGTTAACAACAACAATAATAGATAGAGAGAGAGAGAGAGAGAGTGTGTTGTTGTGGTGGTGGTGGGGGGGGTGGCGGTGGTGGTGGTTGTGGTGTGGTGTGGGTTGGTGGGAAGATAACCAAGTCAGTCACCAGCATATTATGTATCTTATATTATCAAGAGGCCGACCTTGAATGTGATTCCATTCCAAAGGAGAGGTGGTTGAACAGATAATGCTTGGCAAGCATCACGAAATTGCTTTTCCAGAAAGGATGGTGACAGATCTTTATTCTGATATGGATTAACAACCACAACAGATACTGTTCTTGAAGCAGGAAAATAGACAACAAATATAGCACGCCCTTCAGAAACACTGAAATTAAGAAGATAACTAGTGTCATAATATCTACTAGTATTCATTCAGAATAGATCATACAGAAAATAAACGGATAAGTAACACATTAACAAACTAAAAAACAATTTGGTTCTTGGTAGTAACAAGATAGAGATGTAAAGGAAGTTGCTCCTAAAAAAAAAAGGAAAGAAAGGGGAAGGAAAAACCCTAAAAATGAAAAATAAAAGTAAAAATAAAAATAAAAATAACATAGAGAAAAGCAAAAAGAGAAGAGAACCCGAAGGATTGAAACAAAATTGCTTTGACAATGCAGCTAGCAAAAAAAAAAAAAAAACCAAAAAAAAAAACAAAAAACAAAAAACAAAAAACACAAAAACATGAGTGTTCCATGCTACGAGCGAAAAAGAGGATTTCCAATACATGGACAAAGAGACATACATACAAAGAGATAGGACACAGAAACTGCATAAACAAGAATATCTCGTCAAAGAAAAAGTCAAATGAAAAATATTTTGGCTGAGAGCTATGCCCTCGTCAAGAATGCTAAGATACTTTAAGAAGCTGTACAAGGCAAATTCTGGAAGTACATGTCACCCACTTACAAAGCCAGGGAGAAAGTGCAAGAGACGGTGACGAATCACCATGCCAAATAAGTAGGAAAAGGAGTCAGATATGTTTCACCTTTCTTATTCAACATTTCAGCCCCTTAAATGGATAAAGCAAAAATCAGGACTGTTCTCCCTTGAGAAATTTATGGAGTTTACTTCCCATTAATTCCCTTCGTAAAATATTCAGAAGTATCATAATTGCCTGGGTAATGAGCCTTACGGAAATACAATTCTATGCACTCATAAATCTACATTTACCAGAATACCTGAATTGTTTCCGTTTCTCATCCCATATTTCCATCATTTAAATACAAACCGATTAGACTAATACATTTCTTTTTCTAATAATAGCATAAAATAAAAGAATCATTTGCTAAGATGTAAATTAAATTTGTAATTCATAACCAATATAATGCATCATTCGTCAAAGTCTTCATTCGAGTATGTAACCTAATCACAAGAAACAAAAGCAGAAAAATTTTCTAATTCTAGCATACAATAAAGAATCATTTTCTGGGATGTAAATAGAATTTGTAATTCATAACCAATATAATGCATCATTCTTTAAAGTCTTCATTCGAGTATGTAACCTAATCACAAGAAACAAAAGCAGAAAACACAAAATAACAATAACAACAACAACAACAACAACAATAATAATAATAATAACAAGGTGCGTGAACAACTTGGGAAAGAAAAAGGATTAAACCAACTAAAGAAGCAAAGATGCCTGAAGTAGAAGATGAGTATGCATTATTCGAAATCAACAAAAAAGGGTTAAACTCATTGACTTGATATTGAAATATTACCTATGATACAAGTAAAAGAAAGAGATGGATTGCTCCAAATAAGAGCATTCAGTCGTAGTTTTCATCTGCAATTCACTCAAACTCCAGTGATCTTGGATATTCCTCTTTTTAGCAGTTTTATCCACCTTACACACACAACCAATCTGAGCGACGGCATTGAAATCCAGTCGTACCTTTGTCTCATATATGCCCTGATAGAACAATTGATAAAAACCCGATCAAACTCTCCTTACTTATTGTAGAGAATAGAAAAATCTGATTGTGTTCAATATTCTCTGAAAAAAATACATTATATACACGTTTGCTATCTCACAAAAATAGGAAACTATCCTAACAAAATATATAGCTCAACTAATCCCTAAAAATCAGGGATTACATAAGTCATACACGGTTTTTCTTTTAAAAGACAATATCTCGACACTCCCCCTTAAGCTGGTGAATAGATATTCTCCATTCCAAGCTTGCTGAGAATACGTTGGAAGACAGTGCTCGATTGTCCCTTTGTAAATACATCAGCCAATTGATCTTTAGTTGAGATGAATGGTGTGCAAATTAGGCCGCTATTTAACTTCTCCTTTATAAAATGTCTGTCCACTTCAATATGTTTCGTTCGATCTTGTTGAACCGCGTTATGGGCAATACTAATGGCTAACTTGTTATCACAATACAACCTCATAGGACCTTCCCACTTAATACGCAAGTCTTCCAAAATTATTTTCAACCACAATAGCTCACATATCCCAAGTGCCATTGACCTGAACTCAAACTCCGCACTTGACCTTGCCACAACACTTTTTTTTTTACTCCTCCACGTCACACGATTGCCTCCTAGAAGCGTGCAATAACCCGAGGTTGACCTTCTGTCAACTAAAGAACCTGCATAGTCAACATCAGTATAGGCCTCCAATGTCATGCTTCCTGCCCTTTTGAACAAGATTCCTCTCCCAGCAATTCCCTTCAGATATTGTAGGATCTTGTGCACAGCCTTGAGATGTAATTCCTTAGGATTATGCATAAACTAACTAACAACACTTACGGCGAAGGCAATATCAGGTCTCGTATGTGCCAAGTAAATCAATCTCCCGACAAGTCTTTGATAGGAATTTCTGTCCACAACTGTCTTCTGGAGCCTCACATAACCCGTGATTAACCTCAATTGGTGTGTCAACTAGCTTGCACCCTAACTTTCCTATTTCTTTCAACAAATCTAATACATATTTTCGTTGTGATATAAAAATTCCCTGCTTTGAATGAGCCACTTCAATACCTAGAAAATATTTCAATTCCCCAAGTTCTTTAATATCAAACTCTTTCTCCGAGCATTGCCTCAACTTTTGCATCCCTCCAACATCATTATCTGTCACTATGATATCATCAACATACACCAGTAATACAGTTACTCCTCCTGAATTTGAATGATTCACAAACAGAGTATGATCGCCTTGACTTTGCTTGTAACCCAAGGTAGTCATCACCTTTGTAAACCTTCCGAACCAGGCCCTCGGGGACTGTTTAAGTCCATATAGAGCCTTCTTCAACTTGCACACCATCCCATCTTTTGATTCAAATCCTAGGGGAACTTCCATATAAATCTCCTCTTCAAAATCGCCATGTAAGAAGGCATTTTTTACATCGAATTGCTGCAAGCTCCATCCAAAATTAGCTGCTAATGATAAGAGGACCCAAACTATATTCATTTTTGCAACTGGAGCAAATGTCTCGAGATAGTCTATACCATAAGTTTTGAGGATAGCCTTTTGCGACCAATTTTGCCTTGTATCTCTCCACCGAACCGTCTGCCTTGTATTTTACTGTGAACACCCATCTGCACCCAACTAACTTCTTTCCTTCTAGCAGCTTGACCAAATCCCAAGTTTTATTCCGCTCAAGAGCTTCCATCTCCACTTTCATGGCATTCTCCTACTTCTCATTTCCTAACGCTTCAAATAAGTTTTTGGGAATGGAAATTGAATGTAGATTGCTAAGGAAGGCTCTATGACTTTGGGATAAGTTTTGGTAGGACATGAATAGGTATAATGGGTGTTTGGTGCAGGCTCTTGTTCCTTTTCTAAGTGCAATCGGTATGTCATAATCATTTGGCTCAATGGTTTTATTGTCTAGTTCCTCAAAGGTAGTTGACTGTGTGGTGGTCTCGATAGGTCTAAGGATTACCTAAGGTGTTTGAACTGCAGCTCGAACAGGTGATTGAAAATGCTCAGATCTAGGGTTCAGTATTCGCCTCCTGGAATAGACTTGTAGTGGTTGTGTAGTGTCTTGATTTCCCTTTTCCTTTATCATTCCATGTGACTTGGGTGAATGAGTAGGAGAATTGACAATTGATGTTGACTCAATAGGGTTGGAATTAGGCTAAACAGATGACAAGATAGGTGAGACAAGTGTCAATGTTGACTTAATATTTGTAGACTCGGACTGACTATGAAACTCAAGAAGAAATTGATCTTTATCCCTATCTTCACTCAAATTCTCCCCCTGAAGATAGGAATTTTGAAAATGTGATTCTGTTTCATCAAATGTAACATCAGCAGAGATGAAGAACTTTCTTGTTGGGGGATGGAAACATTTGTACCCTTTTTGAGTGGAAGAGTAGCCAACAAAAACACACTTAAGGGCTCGTGGATCAAGTTTTCCCCTATTTTGTGAATGAACATGAACAAAAGCAATGCTGCTGAAAACCTTTGGAGTGAGATTGTTTGAGGCATTGAAGTTCGGAAAGAATTTCGTGAGAGTTTCCATTGGGCTTTTGAAGTCAAGGACTCTTGTTGGTAGTCTATTTATGAGATGAGCAACAGTTAGGACGGCTTCTCCCCAAAATTGTTTAGGAACATTTTTGTGAAACAAGGATGCTCTTGTGATAGCAAGGAGATGGCCGTTCTTTCGCTCAGCCACTCCATTTTGTTGAGGTGTGCTAACACAAGAGGATTCATGAATGATTCCTTTTTTCTAAAAAAATGGAGAGAGGAACTGATTGAAGTAATCCTTAGCATTGTCAGATCGAAATCTCTTAATGCCAACATCAAATTGGGTTTTGATCATATTGTAAAAATTGGGAAAAATTATGCTAACATCAGATTTATTCTTCATAAGATATATCCATGTCACACGGGTACAATCATCAATAAATGACACAAACCATTTTGTACCTGAAACATTAGGAACTGTGGATGGCCCCCAAATGTCACTATGAATAAGGGAAAAAGGAACAAAAGTTTTTGTGTTACTTATTGGAAAAGAAGAACGCTTGTGTTTGGCAAGTTCACAATCACTACAATGAAAAATTTCGACTAAGGTCCCTTTAAACAACAAAGGAAACATAAACTTAAGAACACTAAATGACGGATGACCCAAACGACGATGACAAAGCCATATTTTGTCTTTATTAGAGAATACTGACTCGGACAGGAATGATAAAGGGCGAGAACTCTCAACTCTAGCACTTCCACTTCATTCTTCCAAATGATAAAGACCGTCCCTTTGACTAGCATGTCCAATCATCCTCTTCGTGCCTAGTTCCTGAAACTCACAATGAGA
>CAMOHE010043899.1:0-13411 GCA_946598075.1 Artocarpus hirsutus | reverse complement strand
TATTTATGCCATAAAATAATTTATAAAAATTACTGCATATAATAGACAAATAAAATAATAATGTACCCAAAATTCAGCTTCAAATAAATTCAAAGCAATTTGAAATAAAAATTTGAATTCAAAGTTGATATTAACATCAGACATGCTAGACAGCAAACATGTTCCATTCAAACTTTCTTCTAAAATAAAAAATGCATGAAATGCTTCTGAAATTATGTAACATAGTTAACATATAAATATAAGTTAGAAAAATAATAAATCATGTAAAACATATATAAAAATATGATTTATCATCTCATGAATTACATAGAATATATCGGGTAGATATTTATAACCATGAGTACTTATCAATCAATGAATTTTATCTTAAAACATAATAAGTATATGAAGCTAAAACTTTATAGACATTTAGTTAACATATCGACAATGATTCATAATTTTTTTAAGAATTAAAAGAAGCCTTCTGCCTCATAAAACGGACTAGACAAAGCACAAATACAAATCTACTAGCAATTAAAATTTCGTGAGTAGTGTTTGATTGAAAGCTCATAACCTTAAAATTATTTTGAACAAAAATTTATCAAAAAATCCCAAACATTCTTAATATATATCTATATGTACACATCATATCCAAAAATCATAGCAAAATAAAATCATTTGATTTCAAAGCAATACCAGCCACGTTACCAACAAACTGAAAACCCTAGAATTCTCTTATTACACTCCGACAACAAAACGTTATTTTTATGAAATTTCATGATATCATATGAACATAAATGCTTTCAACCATAAAGTAACATTGTTATAATCAAAGTATTAGAAAAAATAATTTATTTTTCATACAAACATATATGCATACACATTCACAATCATAAAAGAACAATTTTCTAACGAAGTTTATCACAAAATAATATACGTTAATCATAAGAATTCAAAACCATGAAGACTTCTAAACATACCTTTAATTCTTATGTTTTCTTCAACAAATATGAATACTTGCACATAAAATCTCTAAAAATAATTCCTTCTACTTTGGCTCAAAAGAAAATGAGAGTAATGAATTCTTGGCTTTGAGGATTAGAGGGAGGATGGAGGCTTTCTTGGATAGATTTTTGAGAGGGGTAAGAGAGAGAATTTTCTTTGCTTGGAAATTAAGAGAATGGAGACTTTGGTGGCTTAGAGGTATATTTATAGGTTTATAAGAGAGAAGAGATTAGATTAGTGTAGAAAACCCTAATCCTAATCTAATTAGATTTCCCCTTTTTAAATAAGTGTAATCTTAATCTTATTAGATTTCCTCTTTTCTTTTAAATTAATGCAATCCAAATCTAATTTTGATTCCTGTTTTTTTTATTTTCTATTTTTCCTTCTTTTTTTTTTCTTTTCTTTTCTTTTGAACAACAACTGCTGTTTCTCTTTTTTTCCCCTTATTTACATGACACTAGTTGCCGTTTATATAATATATATATATATATATATATATAATATTATAACTTTTACTTACATTAATGTAATATATATTTATAAAATATATAATATAATATAATATATAACATAACATAATATATTATATTATAAATATATTATAATATAAATAAAAATATTAATGTACGGTTATATATATTATAATATAATATATTATAAGAATGTAATATAATATAATTATAATACCAAATTATTTATACACAATAATAATATTTACTATGACCATTAAAAAATATTAATTTGCACATTATTTTTTTAGACACATTATATTATTTAGTTTCTTAACGCCATAAAAAATGCTACGCATGTAATTATCATGATATCATTAATATTATAAAAATAAGAAAATATGCAACAAAATTCATGTCATCATCAAGAATATAGCTCTAGGGCATACGTAGCTCTAGAGTATTATAAAGATTATAAATTTAAGACAAGTTGAAAAATCTTTAGAAAAAAACACTAAGTACTTTATGCTTATCATCATTTTTGAATGAACATCCTGAGTATATCGATCCCACATGGCCGTCATCTACGACATTACTAAATAAAAATTTAATTTACTTAACATAAATGATTAATTTACTTAACATAAATAATAATAGCACTTCACATTCTAATGTTAAATTAACATAAGTTTCCATAGAAGAAAATGGTGGGTGTTACACATTTTTCCCTCTTTTTTGTCTTTGGTTCCTTAATACATATCCATACCACATCTTAACAAAGCAAGTGCAAAACATCATCTTCAAAATCATCAATCTCTTCAAATGGTCCTTGGCAACTTCTCCACTGTCTATAACTACTCTTGGCTTCATCAAGACAACCAGAGACAATTCCAAATCTTCGAGATCTATTGTATAAAAAACTTAGATTGCTTATGATGCCATAATGAAGGGATCATTTTTGCATCCTAATCTTCTAAAGTTAGCCACCGTGATGCCATCATTATCGGTCTTAGCATAGTTATTGTCAGCCCACTTGCACTTAAAAAGTGCTATGCACAATCTCCCATAATCATGTTCCTAAATATCTTCAATGAAACCAAAGTAGTTCATAGTCCTATATATCGGATTCTTGTCCTTGGCGGAGGAAATACGCATAGCCTCGACATGGAGAGTCATAGAGCTATTTTGGACAGGATGCTTATCATCTTTTTGTGAGTGTAGAAAGTATAACCATGTATAGAATATGATGTATATCTTATAACTATCAAAGACTTTTCGCTAGCTAGGTTCTTTAAGTCTCGTGACATGCTTCTATCTTATGATGTGAAGTACTTGGCATAGATATGTGCTCTAATCCATAGTTGAAAAGTCTGATTATGTTCATCTTGCAACCATTTCTTATTTGTTGCTCTTTTCAAGTTTGCCTTTTTTTAATTCCTTCATGTGCACCTCAATGAAAGGCTCCACTTTATTAGTATTGTGCAAAACATAATGACAAGTTTACTCCGACTCCCCTCAATTTAGGGAGGAAGTATTGCCAGTATATAGTCCCCTAGCCTTAATGTTTATTATCTTTGGCACTCTAATTGCTTCTACATTGACCAAGTACTTGGAGCAAAATTCAACCAATTCCTCAGCTATGTAACTTTTTATGATACATCCCTCTAGCCTATTTTAGTTTTTCACATAACCCTTCAAAACCTTCATATACTTTTCAAATGGGTACATCTATATCAAATATACCGGTTTGTATAACTTAACTTCACATACTAAGTGCTCCGTTAGATGAATCATGATGTCAAAATGTGGTAGAAAAGACTTCTCAAGCATGCACAAGATTTGCACCAACTCCGATTGTAGTGAATCTAGTATAAATGGATCAATTACCTTAGAGCATATTGAATTAAAGCATGAGCACAACTTGGTAATTACAAATCTCACATCCTTTGTTAGAATACACTACAATGCAAGTGGTACTAATCATTGCATCAACACATGATAATCATGTGTTTTCATGCTAATAAGTTTCAAAGCCTTCATTGACACCAACTTTTTCAAGTTCAAAGAATAGCAGGAAGGCACTTTCAATTAAGCAAGCCATTCACAAAGCTCTCTTTTTCCCTCTTAGTAACATGTGCTTTGCTAGACGTAAGTAAGTGTAGTTCCTTTTTTTTCTGGGGAAACAAATTAGGCCTAATCTCTATTTCCATGAGATCCAACCATGCTTTCACCATCCTTAGTCTTGCCTTGACTGTCAAACAATGTGCCGACTATTGATTCATAAATGTTTTTCTCAATATACATAACATCCAAGCAATAATGAAAAAAAAGTGTCTTCCAATATGGAAGATAGAAAAAGAGTGATCTCTTTTTCTATGGTCCATCTATCGGCGGCTCATCCTTACCTCGCTTGCTCTTCTCGAGTACTACTTTCAAATCTTTTACTATTTCAAATATTTGTTCACCAGTCAAAGGCTGAGGAGGGTCTCTTTCTTTGATGTTGCCATCAAAGATATTCTTTTATTTGCAGTAAAGATGATCTCTTGGCAACCATCTTTTATGACCAAGAAAAATGGCTTTCTTACCCTTCTTCAACTATTTGTGTGACATTTCCTTCATACAAATAGGACAACCAATAGAACTCTTCACCGAATAACCAGATAAATTTCCATATGCAGGAAAGTCATTAATTGTCGATATTAACATTTCATGAAGTATGAACGTCTTTTCTCGATAAGTATCTCTAACTTCAATTCTATTCTCCTACAAGTTCTTTAGGTCACCGATTAACAGTGCAAGTATACATCAATATCATTTCCCAGTTTGTGAGGATCTGAAATCAATAAAGGCAACATTAAGATATTTCACTTCATGCATATTTTTGGAGAGAGATTATAGTTTATAAGCATTATGGGCCAAGCGCTATGCCTACTACTCATGGTACCATGTGGGCTTATTCCATCCATAGACAAAGCAAAATGCATTTTTCTTGGATACGCACAAAACTCAAGATGATGGGCTTCAAAAGTCTTCCATTATGGTCAATCCACCGGATGTCTAAGCATACCATCATCGACCTGCTTGTCATGATGCCATGTTAAATTCTTAGCATACTTTGAGTTTTTGAATAAATGTCTCAAATTTGGTACTGATGGAATGTACCGTAACACCTTCGTCGGCATTCCATTCTTACCACCTTTTTGCTTCTTTGTTTTATTCCACCTTGACTCTTTACAAACCGGGCAATAATTCTCGTCTTGATAATCATTCCTATAAAAAAACACAATTATTTTTACAAGCATGAATTTTCACCTACTCCATTCCCAAAGTGCTCAAAGTCTTCTTAGCCTCATAGGTACTATATGGTAATTTATTAGCCTCCAATAAAAGCCTTCCTAAAAATTCCAAAAGCTTTGTAAAACTAGAATTTCACCACCCACTTGATGCTTTCTAATTCCATAATCCAACTAAAGTAGACAATTTGGTAACATTGGTACATCCTTTATAATGGGTGTCTCGGCATCATTCATCATTGTTTCAAATGAATCTAGACGGTGTAAAAAGTGTTCTTTCAAATCATTGACCATGTCAACCATATTGTCATGATCAACCATGTTATCTTCCACAATAGCTTCCTTTTCTTTACTTACTAAAGTTGGATTAAACTTAAACTCGTCATGAAAATGCCACGTTTGGTAACTACTTATATTCCTATTTTGAAATAAATGTCCTCTAACAATCAGAGTTGAATGAGATCTATCTACATTGAACACAAGGACACTGAATTTCATGACCATGGGCATGAGTTTTAGCAAAATCCAAGAACTCTTCCACATCATTCACAAATTCTCTAGACAATCGAAAATCTCACATCCATTTACTATCCAATTCGCAAGTCCTAAATCAAAATAATATATAATGCAATTCAATTAAAAACAATTTCACAAATTACACATACCCATCATATTCTAATAATAAATCATATTTAAAAAAACAAATTAATCATACCCATATCCAAATAACTAATCATATCCACAAAACAATAAACACAAATCAATAATCAACAAAATAGAAACCAATTCATAAATATATCTAATAAAACACTTACAATTAGGAAGAAGATTAAGGAGGATGGAGGCAAAGAGGGACGACAGTTTTCGTCTTCTTGGGTGTAACTCTTCGTGTTTTTTCTCCCTTATCATGACGGTTTTTTTAAAAAGTTGTTAAATAAGGGTAGTATAATCTTAAATTTCTAATAGTGCTAATAGCTATTTTTAATTTTTCTTGAGTACTCTTTTTCACATGCTGAGTTTCAATTTTTTTTTCTTAAAATAAAGAGCTCTACTCTTTAGTAACTTACATGTGAGTTTCGTGACTAAAATTATCTATGCTTTTTAATACTTATTAGCTATTGGACATTGATTGTCAATGATTTCAAAATTCAGAGTATATTTTATCAACATTGAAAGTTCAAAATACATTATGCAAAAAGTGAATAGTTTGAAGTGCAATAGTACAATTTACTCTTTTAAAAAAGGTGATTTTACCAAATTAGGTATTTGAATTTGAGAAATAAATCAAAATGGGTAACAAGTAGTATTCTTATCCCTTGTTGATAGGAAATCGGTGCCACACACAAAGAAATGTACAGCACCAACATCGAACAAGGAAGGAGAAAAGATTATCTTTTATATTTTATTTAACTTTGTGATATTTAATTTTAAAATTAAAGGAAGCTTCTAGGATTAATTAGATATCCCTTTTCTCTAGAAATAGAGGGCGCATGTATTGATTATGCACACAATTAAAGTCCTATTTTAAACTGCAAAAACCCTTCCAGTTTCCCTATAGTAGGTGTGTGAAGAGTTCCTCCATTCCCAGTCCCACTTTGCTCCTTTGTTAAGATTAGTAGAAGAGAAAAGTGAGTCGAGTGATTAATTATAAGCCCATGTTCCTTTTACGTCCACACATACATCCAAGTGGTGTCAAGGACTAGGCAAAAAAGAGGATGGTGTCATAAAGAACATTGTCGTTGCAATTTTGACCTAATCGCTTTAACCGGATATGCATTAAATGTATATATTTATGATAATTAATGAGGTTGAATTTTTATCGCGCCACATCATCACGTATTGTTAAAATATATCTTTTTTTAATATATAACCATTGGAGATATAAACATTGAAAACGAGTCTATGCATGTATACATATATATATATATATGTATATATCAAGGATTAAATTAATGTAATGTATAGATTTGTGTTCCACAACTTCTTTGAATTTCTTTTGTTATATGTGTTTAGCACCTTTATCACATTTCTATTATTTTCCCAAATACGTTTTAGAGTGCCAACATGAGAATTATTCCTACAAACTAGAGTTCACGCTACTAGTTATAAGAAGATATACATGATTTATTACGACATATATATATATATTAGATAAGGTTTAGAACAAGTAGTTGACATCACTAATGGACAAATGCATCGCGACTACCGAAAGTTGGGTTCCTATTATACAACAACAAATACTAGTTCCACATAGAGATTTTTAGTTATTATTTGACATCGAAGGTTTTTATTCTCTCTCCCCCCCTCTCTATCTTTATTTGCTTGATTGGGAGCAAAGGAATTGTCATGGAATGCGTATCCATCAAGAAGTATCGCCAAAAGAAGAAGAAAACATGGGAGAAAAGTTCAAAGGAAGTAGACTAATGAGTGGCAGTATGCAAATAAATTGACATAAAGAAGGGAAGGGCCCCAATTGCATAAAACCCACCACTTGGTGGCAAACAGAAGTCCACCAACTAGATCCATGCTTGCCTTCTTGTCCTGTGATTTGAATAGAATATTTGCCTTTAATTACCAAACTCATGGATTGGCTTTAGCCCAACATTACATAGTGGAAGCCACCTTTTTCTAGTTTTAGATAAGACTTTGTATGGTTGATTGTAGTACCTATAATAGTGTTTTCCTTCCCTTTTATCTTTTCCTATCTTTTTGTGTGTAATTATTTGCTTATCATTTCCTCTTTGGTTGCAAATGGGAAATTATTTTTTTCCTTTTGGCAGTGTATAGGAGCTTCTCTTTATGTGCTTTCCTTCATTTGAAAGTCATGCATACCATGCCAACATGTATGGTAGACTTTGTGTACTTCTACTTTTGCTTAGAATTGATTACTTTTTCATATCCGGTGCAATGAAATTCTTCTTTTAACTAATTCATATAGGGTAATTTGGAAGAATGTACCCCAAAAAAAAAAAATTCCGACCTTTCAGATTTATGCCACGAGATATTTGAGTTTTGGGTTCGTGCCATATATATAGACTAGTCAGAAATCAACAAACTATGTTTTACCTTACCCTAACAGTTGAAAGGGTAATTTACTAGACTACCAACGCTAATCTATCAGATGCTGCAAGAACAAATAGTGATGCAGGCGGACTTTGATCACCGGCGCCAGCAACGAGCAATCTAGTACATTAGGAATCGCTGGTCACTGGCACTAAAGAATAATCTGGTAGATTGTTATCTACGATATTACTATTTTTTCTCTACAAAATGGTCGGCAGTCTTTTGCGTTGATTTCGTTGTTGGTTCAAAGATTAATCTGTTATATCATGTTGAATAATACACCAAATTGTTTTTCTTCTCACCAAAGATGGTCGACAGTCTCCCACTCAAGTCGCTCGTAACTTTGTCGACAAAGGGTAATTTGGCACGTTATTTTTATATTATACTAAATTAGTTCATTTTTTTCGACAAAGTCTCTTTATTACAATAATTATTATGCGAAAATAACCAGATTATGAATCCAAACACAAAATAGAGATTGAACAATAGCAAACTCAAAACAATAAGAAACTTAAATCAACAACAGTAAAAAAATGCTAGATTCATTCATAAATATTAGTACCACCGATTAGCAGAACAATTTACTCGAAAGAATTACCAAAAAGAAAAAAAAACAAACAAAAGCATAGTCAAATACAAAAATTATGCAGCTACCACCATCCACAAGAATAGTAAGAACGGTTGGGGTGGCGATATGCTACTCACGGAGACGGTGCCTCGGATATGCTCTTCGCGGAGGCAGCAACACAGGTATGTTGAATTAGTTTAGGAGTTTAATAACTTCAGTAATACCTACAATCTATCTAAAAACATTGGCCCTAACAAGTGTCAAAATGTTGTGTCAACGTCCTTAACAAGTATATCCCTTTTAGGAGTGTAATCAATTCATGAGCATCAATATACTTTCTAATTTCTTTCCGTTCTAGATATTTTTGCTATTTGATACTAGCAAGTCTTAGAATGCTTAAGGCTTATCTTAAATTAATGAGCCAACAAATTTCAAGATTTTTAATCTGAGGTATAAAATTTATAGTTGAAGAAGTAATTCGGCCGCTTTCTCTATTATATTAACAATCCTACATCTCACTATAGTGTAAAATCAATCAATTAATCCAACGAGTTGGATCCATAGATATATATTACTTGTAAGAAGGACTTTTAAAATGCTTGATATTCTAAGCCATGCCTAATATGCTTTTTGGCTAACGAACTTTGGTTTGTTTCAACAATATTTTACACCATTGCGTCCCGCCATGAGCTATATCTCTAATAAGGTGATAAATTTGTTTAACGTGAAACACGTTTAGGAATTCCCATTCTTTTAGCGTTTGATGTACAATAATTTTGAGGGTAAAAATAAGAATATGCAAGATTTCCTCGTTTGGTATAAGAATTATAATTTTTAGATTTCCAAAAAACTTAATTCCATGGGATTCACTTTACCTCCTTATGGGTAATCTAAATCCCACCTAACAAAATGATAGTTATATTTATAGGAGTCTTAAGAAAATGGGAATGTTACCTTTTCTTCTCTGATGATGAATAAATATATAAAAAAATACTATTAAATATTTATAATATTATTATAACTTAATATTATTATTTAATGTTAATTTTAATGAAATAATAGTATATTGTTAATAACTATATTTTTGTTATTATTTAAAGCCATATCCACATATATATACATATATCTTATATATACGATCTTTTAATATTTATATATTATTAAATAATAATAACACTATAATTATTATGAATTAATACTATTATGTAACATAAATATAAAATTATATCAATATGAAATAAGAATAATAATAATATTTACAGTAATAGTAATAATAATAATAATAACATGAATAGCATAATATTAACGTTCATAATACTATTAATAATAAATTATAGTCTTATAATAATAACAACAATAGCTATTGTTAAATTAACAATACTATTATTGTTATTATAAATTAGTATTATTATATTAATATAAAATAATAATAATTTAATAATAATGATAATAATAACATCAACATTATAATAAAAATTTAATAGTATAATATTAATGTGGATAGTATAATATTAATATTCATAGTAATATTAACAATAAATTATATCCATCTTTATACTGTTGTTATTATTTAATATTCGTATTAAGGTACTATATTGATATATTTAATATTATCACTAATATATTATTTTAATATATTAATATTTAGCATTGATATTATTAAATAATAATACTTTTAAATTGAACAATAATAATATATTAATATAAATAATAATTTAATAATAGTATTGACAACACTAGTAATATAATGAAATCATATGATTATTGAATATTAGTAGTAGTAGTAATAGTAGTAGTAGTAATAATAATAATAATAATAATAATATTATTATTATTATCATCATCATCATCATCATTATCATTATCATTATCATTATTATTCTTGTTGTTGTTGTTGTTAAATTTTTTTTAAAGCGTTTTTTCTATGTTTTTAAATTCTTTCTAATGATAACGATGATGATAATGTCATGAGTGCAATTATCTTTTTAAAAATATGAATATAAATGTTATATTAATATATAAATGATAATGGAAATGGTTTTTGAAAGATAATACAACAATTTATTTTTGTTAACTATACTAGAGTCCTTGTTCAACCAAGCACATTATCATATTATTCCTAGAAATCTAAAAAGAAGATTTTTATAGACAACCAAACAAGATAATATTGATTTTTTGGAAACATGATTCTAATTATTGTTGTAAACATTGGATCTATAATTAACTTAGTGTTTCAGAATGATTGGGCCCTCAAATCACCATTATGAGGTCATAACAAGCTTTACAAACAATATTAACAATATGTTTTATTTAATCAAAACTAATTATAAGATGGCAAATAAAAGTAAAATGCTATAAAATAAAAGATACTACACTCAAGATTTTATAGTAGTTCACTACATAATTAGAGCTACGTCTACTATTCTTCCCTGGTGAAATCGATACAAAGTACACATATTTGTGTTGAGAAATGAGAAATTTGTTAGAAATAGGATTCTTCTATTTTTGGAGTTATTTCTACAGAGTAAGAGTGAAAACATATGAATTTGGATGCCTCCAAATGGTGCTCCCATCCTATAGTTATAAAGGTCCTTCTTAAGATCGTGGGCTTCAGTTAAGGGGAAGAGTGGCCTTGTTAGTGTCTGCAATGTAAGACACGTGTCATCTCCCTGTTGATCATGAGTTTTGGGTCATCATCCCAAGTTTTGCTTTGTCAATGAGTGTGTTTTGTAACTATCAAGCTCAACTTTAGTACATCGTCTCCAATGAACCAAAAGTTAGGTTTGCAATTATGAATTGCTAGTTTTCCTTCTTAAACTAAGTAGAGATTCCCTCCTAAGACCAAGTAATCAATTTTTAAAATTGAACCCTCCAATCGAACGAACACTAAATAATTACCCCAATGTGGCATAGCTATCAAGTTCAAATTGAACACTTTTATTGGGCCTGATTGCCTCCTATGCTGGGCCCTTGCTACATGATTTGGGCCTGATCAAATCATACCCTAACAGTTAGCCTCTTACTCCTTAGTCAATAAGATCGACTACAGGAGTGCAATTGAGCACATCGATCAAATAATATTTCGCTCTAATTAATCATTGCTTCCTCTACATGAAATTCCTCAACCAACCATCATGATACTTCCTCAAGAAAATGCACGTGTCAGTTGAATTTTTACACATGTCACAATCTAGAGATGCAACAATGGGCCAGGGCCTGTGGGCCAACCTGGGCCACTCCTACTATAGTGATGGGCCGGGCCAACAAGACCTAGCACTGTTTAAGGCATGGCCTGGCCCATAAATACTGGTGGGCTAGACTGGGCTGGGCCGGGCCAACATATGTTGGCCCATAGGCTAGCGTGGCACGGCCCATGGAAAATCATTGGCCAGGCCAGACCAGGCCAGGGTGGCCCGTCTAGGCCCATAATGGGCTGGCCCATCCCAGCCTATTCAAGCCCACAATGGGCCAACCCGCCGAAGGCCCATTATGGCCCAATTTTATATATATATATATATATATATATTTCCATGTTCATTCATGTGTGAACATGGTTGAGTATGGCCTTCTCCAGTAAAAGGCCTTACACATCACATCGTAGCAATTTTTTTTTTTTTTTTTTTTTGCTTGTAGGCATGCTTTGCTTCTTCTAAGAAACAAAGCTGAGACAAGGCCTCACATATCATGTTACAATAGGCCTAGCAAGTTCTTTTTCTTTTCTTTTCTTTTCTTTTCATTTTTTTTATTTTTTTCTTCTAGACATACTTTGCTTTTGAAAAACAAGAGCAAGGTTTTGCTCCACTGGGTTTTCCTTGGAAAGGTTTTTAATGAGGCAATCGTAAATAAAATATTCCTTTTTATATTTCCTTTGACTATTCAAGCTTTTATATTTGTTAACTTGTTTAAAAATTCAAAAATAAAAATTAAAAATTAAAAATTGTATGCTTAGATGGGCTAGCCCATCTAAACCTATGATGGGCCAAGATGGGCCGGCCCATTCAAGGTTTACGACACGACCCGACATGGCCCACGGCATGGCCCGACACGGCCTATGTAAAATTGGCCCATTGGTCGAGCCGAGCCAAGGTAATTTTGATATGGGCTAGCCCGGCCAAATCCACAAAATTCATGGGCCAGGACAGGCCGAGCCAGCCTATTCTTGCATCACTATCACAATCTAATTGACTTATTTCAAAATATCCTTGTAGTGATGACGTCAGCTACAAATTGACAAGACAAGGCCTCAATTTGAGCAAGAATTCGAAAAGATGCTCAATATAAACTCCAAATCTCAATCGTTCAACCTTTGTTCAAACATATATTATAACGCCACCTTTAGACGTCACAGATGTCGTTACATTAATTATTGTTAACAATATTTAAGATAAACCATTCAAATAAAGTAAGGTTTATTAAACATATCCTAGGATCCATGCGTACATTTTTTTTTTACAACATTTATTTCAAAACTCTTTTATATTTATTTAAATAGTTTATCAATGCCAAATCAATAAAACCATAATTCAAATAAAATTTAAAACAAACTTTAAAATATGTTTAAATAGTTTGGCAGTCTGAACTTCAACCACCGGCAAGCTGTCTAAGGCTCTACAGAATTCAGGGTTTCAAAACATTTAGACCAGCAAGTCGATACAAGGTAATTGACAGGCCGATCTTCTCTAACACCCCAAAATATAATGTTAGAAATAAACATGGATGATGTGATAATATCATATGCGAATAACTATAGTGTTATGTTAAGTTATTTTTTCAGGTGATGTGATGAGGACTCGAGATGCTAAAAAAATAAATAAATAAATAAATAAAAATAAAAAAAATTCATGCCAAATTAATGAATTTTTGTTTATGATGTTATGATGAATTTGCATTATATTTAATTATGTGAATAAGATATATATGTATATAAGTAGTCATATATATATATATATATAGAAATATATATATAGGTTATATTCTAAATATAAATATTTCTATATATACTTATCATTACGTGATTTAAGTATTAATATGTTATAAACGTATTACTTATATAT
>CAMOHE010043898.1:0-42324 GCA_946598075.1 Artocarpus hirsutus | reverse complement strand
TTATTATTATTTATATTCATATCAATATATTATATATTATATACAACATTTTAATATTAATATATTGTTAAATAATAATTCTATGATTATTATAAATTAATATTTTTATAAAATACAAAGAAAGTATTATATTGATATAAAATAATAATCATTTAATAATAATGATATTAATAACATTAAATATTCAAAGTAATATTAATGTTAAATTATATATAATATTATTTTATTATTTATATTTATATTTATATTTATATTTATATTATTATTATTTAATATTAGTACTAATATATTATATTTATACATTTAATGTTAATACTATAAATTATTTTGTCAATTATACAAGATTCCTATGTACAACCAAACACAGTAATGTATTATTCTTAAAAATCTAATAGAAGATTCCTATATATAATCAAACGTAATAATCTTAGTTCCTGGGAATCATATTCCCTACCATCATTTTCCTAAGAATATGATTCCTACTGATTACTGCATACCAAACGTCCCCTAGCGGTTTACAATTTTAGACGCCGTAACTCATTTGTCCTTATACATCAATGCCGGTAGATGTGTTAAATATTTCTGCATAGGAGTGACACTTGTTATAATTCGTACGAAAGAAATTTTGACCACTAATGCTTGGCTGAGGATTAATGCATGTGATTGTAAGTGTCAAGTCGTTTTCGCCATATAGAAACTCATTTATTAGCCAGTCGAGATAGTTTGGTAGCGTGTCAAATGTTTGATTCATGTGATGTGAATACGCGGCGTGTGGATTAGAAAAATAACGTGTCCCTTTCCTTCCAACATATTTATCTTGCACACTGTACTTCTAATCAAAATATGCTTTCTCCTTTCTTTTTCTTTTTTTTTTTTACAATTTCTTTAATTTCATCACATGATAAATGTCCAGGGTGTGCTTAAACAGAACCCACAAACAGTAGATTGGGTCAGCATTGACCAAGTTGGTCGGCAAGACTTGCCCCAGCATTCCTTTACATCTCACCATCTAGTTAGGACAAAGGCCCCCTCAAAGCCGGGCCATCACCAACTAGAGTACAGGAAGAATCCTACCTCGACGTGTACCGAACAATTTCCATGTCCCTTACTCAGCATCGTGCATGTCCTAGCCATGCATGGCTGCAGCCAAGCTATTTATAAGCCCACATGTGCTCTGTCATAGCTCTAGATTGGGTCAGTCCTTTTGCCACAGGAATCATGACGCTTATCACTAACCCCATAACATCATACGACGCACTGGGGGTCAAACCGGCTTTCCATCCAGTCGAAATGGTGAGCTATAAATAGAAAGATTTACTCCACCCTCAAGGTAAGTAGACTCTTTTTAACCTATCCTCAACCTCTCCCTTAACCTAACGGGTACTTGACTTAAGCGTTAGAGAGTCATTGGTTAGCATTACACTAATGTCCCCCTTTGATCTCCAAAGCATCCCCTCCTTGTAGAGCTAACCAGTAAGCAAGGTAGTCCGACCATTATGTACAGCCGTATGTGGTGTTGACCATCAACATTTAGTGCTAGAAAGAGGGCGCCCGTGCCTCTGCAACATTCAGCTCCCTCCATGGTAACAAAGGGCCAAGCTCTGGATAACACGACTCAACTAGAGGGATCAAGGAGTGGTTGAGATCAGAACCAAGCACCCCAAGGCTAGGGAAGGCCTCGAGTAACCTGGTCTTAATCAGGATAGGTAGTTAGACAAAAGGCTACCCAGAACACCATCGACCCCATACAGGAGCTAATCGCGATAGTGCGACTTCTGACACAAAATGGCAGCTTAGGCACCGCAATAACCATCACCTCCAACACACTTCCGTCGCAAGGGATAATATAGTCGGTGGTCAAGCAAGGCAGACAAGTGACTAGAAGGAAAAGGATTCCGAGCACACGAGAATGAATGCGCCTAAGCAAGGTTCTTGAGTAAACCTAGGCATGGAAGAAAGGCGGTTGGGTGTTGGGAATGACCGTGACCCCTCACCTCAAGGATCCTAGACCTCTATCTTTGACCGACTCGAGAAAAGAGGCATACGGTTGGCCTAAGGCCGACCACTACATCAGGAAGGCGATAGACCAGAAGACAAGGTCTCTACCCAGTGGAGCTGCCCGAACACAATAATAGGCGCAACATTCTTAACTTTCAACAATAGATTGATGAAATAGTGAATCGTCATTATGGAATCGATGATGCTGGGGTGGCTGGTCCGCCATTCACCGAGGCCATCAAAAGGCTCCAATACTAAACAAGTTTAAAGTCCCCCAAATAAAAGCGTACAATAGGATAACAAACATAAATGAGCATGTGGAACTCTATCAAGGGCACATCCTGTTTCAAAATGTTGATGATGCAACTATGTGTAAAGCTTTTTCTCTGACCCTGACTAGTCCAGCTTGACAATGGTGCAGACGCCTCAAACTAGGCACTATAAGTTTGTTTCAGCAGCTCTTCAAACAATTCTCACTAAAGTTTTCCACCAACAAAACAAGAAAGAAAGAAGTCACACGCCTATACGCTGTGAAGCAAGGTGATGGGGACATCCGAGATTACATCAATAGTTTCACCCAAGCAGCATTGGAGGTTAAAAACTTAAAAGATGGGACCTTTAACCATGTTTTTACCATCGGCCTTAGGGCAAAAACCTACTCTAGGTGATTGCCTTGAAGCAGCCAAGCACGTTTTCTTAGATGTTTACTTATGCCCAAAAGCACGCCATGCCGCCACCTATGTGAGGAGTCACTGAGGAGAAGAAAGGAGCCGAAAGGGAAAAAGGAGCAAGGATTTGCTGGACCAGAAGGAATTCGGCCAAAAGAAAAAGTAGAAAGTCAACAAACCATTGTGCCCACAAGCAAATTCTAAAGTTACATGTTATTGGTTGCTACTATTGACGAGGTCTGAGCTAGGTGAGCCATCGAAACTTGCTGACTAACCTCCCTTGAAGGGGAATCGAGACAAAAAGGACCATAATAAGTTCCACAACTTCCATAAGGATGTAGGGCATACCACTTGGGAATGTATTCAACTAAAGGACTCGATTGAGAAGCTTGTGCAGAACGGGCACCTCTAAGAGTTTGTAGAGCGACTCTTGGCTTTTGGCAATAACAAGAGAAGAAATAACCAGGCCACTCAAGAGGGCCAACTGAGGCAAGAAGACCAAGATGGTATGAACAACCAAAACCCACTGAACATCATACATGCGATTTTCGATGGGCTAGTCTTTGGTGATGCCATGAATTGCCGACAATAGTACACTTGGGAGGCTCCACTAATCAAGAGAGGAAATTACATGAACATATTTAAGCACATCAATAAGGTGTTTTGGTAGGAGGACATTGACATCACCTTCATAGAAAGGGAAGTAGATAGGTTGATCTACTTGCATAATGATGCCCTAGCCTACAAGCTCCAAATTGCTAATAACACTGTTCGACAAGTCATGATCGACAATGGAAATTTGATGGACATCCTGTTCAAGTAGGCCTATGATAAGCTAAGAATCAGCAACACAATATTAGTCTTGAATTGGACCCCCTTATACAATTTCTCGAAAGAATGTGTACGAACATTGAGAAAGATTTATCTGTCCATTACTTTCAAAGAGGATCATGTAGGGGCCATCTGCTTGGTTGAGTTCGTAGTGGTAGACAAACTGTCTCAACACAACATCATCATAGGCAGACTGACCCTTAACGCCCTAAAAGTCGTGGTATCTATGTACCACTTGGCCATGAAGTTCCTAACCACTGGTAGGGTAGTATGGTCAGGTTGAGATAAAGGGACTCGAGGGAATGCTATATCAAGGCTGTCAAGAAGGCGACGGCCCAACAGATTAACATTTTGACAATTCATAAAGTGGACAAGATAGAGCTCCCTCCCGAATCAAGGACAAAAATGCTATTCGACCTAGACCCATGACTTCTTGAGGAGGAAGTTAAAGCTTTGCTAGTAGAAGACCTTGTCTTGTTCAGACTGGACCTCGAACAATCAGACCGAACGATCATGGTCAGTTCTTGGCTATAGCCTAAGGTCCAAGTAGACTTGAAGAAATTCTTAACAGAATATCAGGATGTATTTGCTTGGTCTCATGAGGACATGCTTGGGATTGATATGAGCATCATTTGCCATTGCTTGAATACCGATCCTAGATACAAGCCTGTTATCCAAAAAATGAAAGCTTTTGATTCAAAATGAGTACACGGCCATCAAGAGGAAGTATAAAAGCTACTCAAGGCTGGCTTTATCCATGAAGCCACCTATTACGAGTGGTTGACAAATGTGGTCTTGGTCAAGAAGGCCAATGGGAAGTAGCAGGTCTATATCGATTTTACAAGCCTGAACAAAGCTTGCTCAAAGGACTGTTTCCTCTGCCTAGGATAGATTAGCTAGTTGACACGATGGCCTGCCATGAGTTGTTAAGTTTTATGGATGCATATTCTAGCTATAATCAGATCTGAATGGCCAACAAAAACATGCTTAAAACTGCTTTTGTCACTGACCAATGCCTATTCTATTATGTAGCCATGTTGTTCGACTTGAAGAATACCGAGGCCACCTATCAGTGTTTGGTCAAAAAGATGTTTGCCCAAAAGATCGGTAAGACAATACATGCTCATAAAATCTACCCGAGCAAGAGATCACGTTGTAGACCTCTAAGACTATTTTAAAGTTCTCCGAGAATACATGATGAACCTCAATTTGACCAAATGTGCAATTGGGTTAGAATCCCAAAAGTTCCTCAGATTCATGGTTAATCACCGGAGGATCGAGGTTAACCCTGCCAAGGCCCAAGCTATAATAAACATGTATTTGCCTTGGATAGTTAAAGAGGTCCAAAAGCTTATTAGAATGGTCGTCACACTTTCATGATTTGTTTTCCAGTCCACCGACAAGTGCCAACCATTTTTTAGGCACTAAAGGGGAGGTTTGAGTGAAGTAGAGAAGGCAAGGAAGCCTTTCAGAATGTCAAGAGGTATCTGGCAATGCTTTCGCTCTTGTCTAATCCTTTACCTAGTGAAACACTCTACACCTATCTAGTGGCATCTGAAAAGGCAATCAGTTCAGTCTTAGTTCGAGTAGAGGACAAAATCTAAAAGCTTGTCTATAATGCCAGCAAAGCCTTCTAGGGCATGAGAGAAAGTTATCCCCCCCAATGGAGAAATTGGCGCTTGCCTTGGTTACGTCCACTCAAAAGCTATGACCATACTTTCAAAGACACTCTATTCAAGTACTGACCAAGTACCCCTTGCACTAGGTCCTCTAAAACCCAAAAATATGTAGTCTGACGACAAAGTGGTCAGTTAATCTCAAGGAGTTTGAGGTCCAATTCATTCCCTAGATGGCTATAAAGGTGTAGGCCCTTTATAGATTTCATCGTAGAGTTCACTAAACCCAGCCAGGCGACATCTCCAGCCTATGAGGCATGAACAGAATATCCATACCAAGTAAGCTATAGTGTGGGGGAGTCCGACCATCTCATGTGGAAGCTATAGTGGATAGATCTTCAAGCATGAATGGGTCTGAGGCTAGCCTCGTCCTCGTCGGCCTGAATGGTTTTAGGACTTATTATGCATTATGGTTTAAATTGAAGGCTTCCAGCAATAAAGCCAAGTATGAAGCATTGATCACCAACCTAGAGATCATGTAGGAACTGGGAATAGACCATATCTGTATTCATAGTGATTCCATGTTTGTGGTCCAACAAGTAACTGACGAGTTTCAGACCCAAGGAAAAAGAATGGTAAGAAACATGAAGAAAGTCAAATCATTGCTTAGCCAGTTTAAGAGTTTCACTGTTGTCTGGATCCTGTGGTCTAAGAACGCAAAGGCTGGCACACTTGCTAGGCTGGCTTCTAGACTGAAGGATCCTAACCTAGTATTTCTCCTTATTGAAAGACTGACTGAGCTGAGTATTTCGAGGCCCGAGTCGGTAACTAAAGTGACGTCCCAGACTGATTCATCGATAGACCCAATCATCAAGTACCTAAGGTAGTTGACCTGCCCAAGGACTAAGAGGAAGATTGGCAAATTTGCAACAGCTTGATTCGGTACACGATGATCAGGGAATAACTTTACCAATGGGGTCACTTGGTATTGTGCCAAAGATGTGGGGGACAAGTAAAAGCAAAGTACCTTATGGATGAAATCCACATCGGCCTATGCGACAACCATGTCGATGGGCGACCATGGACCAAGACTATAGGGAGTACACATGAAGGTGCATCAAATGCTAGCAATATGCTCGGGCACTCTACCACCACCCTGAGCGGCTCACCTCCATCATAAGCCCGTGGGCTTTTGCCAAATGGACCATCGACCTTATAGGACTTCTTCATGTGGCCTAATCTTAATTAACCGTTTGCATTGTGGCCATAGATTACCTTACAAAGTGGATAGAGTTAGAACCCTACACGGAGATTGTCGAGGCAAAGTGCACCAACTTCATTTGGAGGAACATAATCTACCAGTATGGTATTCCCTACACCATCATAACTGACAACGCCAAGCAATTTGAAGCAGCCAGCCTAGGAAGCATATGTGATTATATTGGCATCAAGAAGATCTATTGGTCGCCGAGGTATCCCCAAAGTAATGGACAAGTCGAAGCCATCAACAAAACCATCAAGGACAACCTAAAGAAAAAGCTGGAGAATTTTAGGGGTGCTTGGATCGATGGGCTGCTAAAAGGTCTTTGGGCCAACCAAACAACTCCTCGAATAGCAACCCAAGTGACACACTTCTCCCTCATTTATGGCATTGAAGTAGTTATCACAGTGGAGGTCAAATTGCTAAGCTATCGAGTGGAACACTATAACAAGCAAGAGAACACAGAGCTGGCAATGGCAAGTTTCGACCGAGTTAAAGAAAAGAGAAACATGCCCAATCTTCGAACAACTACTCGAAACTAGGTTGTGGCTTGCTAATACAACAAGCAAGTTCAGTTGAGGACTTTCAAGGTCGGGGACTTAGTTTTGAAAAAAATCATCATCCCCCTAGCCAGGCCTCGGATCCTTTAGGTGGAAGTAGGATGAACCGTTCAGGGTAGTCACCATTGTCTAGCTAAGGACATACAAAATAGCTGATAATGAAGGGAACATACTTGCTCGTCCATGGACCGCCAAGCACTTAAAGCATTTTTACTGTTAATCTGGGAACCAGAACTCTTTTTTTGACCTTTGGTCCTGACATACTCTTGCAACTTATTGTAAAGCTACTAAACAATTGTAATAATACACGTCAATGAGAATGATAACTTTCGAAAAGGCTCAACATGGCTGGCATTAATACCAACTGCCCAACCCAAAACATGGGGGGACAATTTAGCATGTAAGTCGACCACTAACCATAATAAAGAATAGTAGGTCCACCTCTATCGAATGGCAAGCTTGCTTAATGTGGGGGTTACTAGGCGGAGAATAGATATTGCATCCGAATAAGAGAAAATTGCTCATAACTTGAAAATGGTATTGCATCGAGGACGCCTGATCGTATACTACCTGATGAGAATAGTGAAAGGCTGGTCGAGCCAACACATAAAATTCAAGAAATACCCCTTAAAGGGTACAACCTAACTATAACTAGACTTTGGCAAAACCTTTTTTGCCAAGCCTAGAGGGCTACTAGGAATAGACGATTCAGTCCTCCAAGCATGATAGCTTGACAAGAAATGTATATATTTATACACATAAAAATAACAAACAAAGCAAAAATAATATGAAGATAAAATAATAAAGGGCTACTGGTCCAAACAACTTAATGCTTACAAAAGAAAATTTCATTATAATTGATAAGGGAGAGGGAGGTACAATAACCGGGCACCTCCCAGACCTAGTCAAAATTACAAGCGCAACAAGGGGTCCTAATTGTCTGGTTGAGCGTTGTTGTTGAGTTCCTCATCTTCGAGGTCTACGACAGATCGCGTTGCTCGCTCCTCCCTTAGAGTAGCCACTTTGGGACTAGTCGAAGTCTGCGACTTTGAGATGCTTGGTTACAATGTCATCGCAAAGATCCCTAATGCCTAGGAAGTAATTGTCTGAGAACCCCTTGGTCCCTTTGAAGCTCTCGACTGCCTAGTTTTCATGATCTACGAGCAAGCCTGGATGTACCTATCCTACTCAGCCCTTACAACCCTCGCCGTCTCTCCAACCCCCTCGACCTCCTGATAAGCCCAAGTCGCGTCTGCCTTGGTCCCTTAAGCTATGCCTTCACTTGGGCTAGCTCCTCCTCTAATTTAGCCTAAGACTACTTACCTTCAGTCTAGAGCTAGGATGCTTACGTGGCCTTCTCTATCTATAGCAAGGCATGCTACTCGGCCTACAGGTCGATGATCTTCAACACCACACAAGCCTGTTAAATATGATGTCGATAAAAGGGGAAGCGTAGCAACTTGAGGATCCAAAATTATGATTGCAAAGTACACACTTACCCGAACCATGTGCTTGAATATGGCATCAAAATTCTCCCGATAAGGCCTACAATGGACCTCGCTAAAAAGGCATCGTTAGGAATGGCGCTCTTAATGCATTCAACCATAGAGAGGCGTTCGGGCTGTCAGGTCCCTTTTTTTCCCCTGGTCAGATTGGACTGCTAAGGGTGGAGGCGATGGAGGGACTTGTTTGAAAGGCCCCCCATGCTCGCAGATGCTCTCGACCTGTTGGGAACTTTGTTAAGCCATTAGGGCAAGAGCATCAAACCTCTTTTGCCTCTTGGTCACCTTCCTATTGCCCTTGTCTTGGAGGGTCACCATCATACGAATATGGTTCTCTATGGAAAGTTGGCGAGAAGACATGTCTGTAGAAGGACATCAATCAAGTTGTAAGCTAATCAAGGTACTAAAAAAAAATAGGTCTTTAGGTAAGACCTTTGATCCAAAGCGGCCTTTGTGGTTAGAGAAGCAAAATCACATTCCCAAGGTCTTTGTTTGTAATCGGCAGCCCCACGTCAGATGCATCACCAGAAGAGTCCTCAAAACTTTACATTGGCACCCTCACCGATCACTTAGAATGGATTGTAGTTAGCCCTAGGACGTTTATGGCCCCACGCACTGCTATTCTAACCCAATGCTCTGCTGCCCAAGCAATAAGAGCATCTGCCTAAGGGTGTAATGAGTTGGAGCTCCCGAATCAACCATATTTGTGAAGGTTTTCCTTGCTTAGTAGGAAAGTCTACTGCCGATCATTATTAGGCTTTGTCAAGAGCTCCTCAGTGTTTCTCTTAACCTCAACAGGAGCCCACAATCTCTTCGACAAGCCATGGCCACTTTTGAAAACCTTCTCGATACATGCTGGTTAGATGGAATCTCTTCTCTGGCTCGAGACAACCAGTTCCTACCAGCATAAAAACCACTCAAACTTCCACAATTTGTCTAAGTCGTGGGTTCCAAGTATAAACTCCTTGTGGAAACCTTAGACATACTACCACCAAACCTATTGAGGGAGCGACTTCATCTTGAACACTTGTTTGAACACCTCCCATGAAATATATCTAGAGAACCCATGCATCAATCAGAACGATAGCAGTTTAGGTTGAGCTTGGTCAGGCACAAATTAAGATCATTTAGCACATGGTGTAGAAACGAATACATCGACAACTACAGACCTGCTTGGAAGAATTTGGCATACAAGATGATGCAACCCTCGGGTGGGTTGGTCAAACTGTCCTCTGTCCCAAGCAGGATTAAGGTAACATCCTCTGGGATCTAGTACTCATACCATAGAGCCTCGAGCTGCGTTTGGGTCATCGCTGACGTAAACTCACATTAGTAGCCTACCCTAGTCAGCGAAAGTAGGTTGCATGCCCCTGAACCCTTGTCCTAACCAAAGAAGGCTCACCCTCCTCTTCCCCTATGCTTTTCTCGGCCTGCTCAGCCTTCTCAGCTTGTTGCCTCTCCTCTGCTGAACTAATCAATTCCTTACTAAGATCGCAAAAAATTTTGACTTGCCTCATATTGCCTTAGTTGAATGTCCCCTCATCAGTCCAAAGGGCAGCAGCCAGCCGAGCATAATCTGTGAGTAGCCTAGACATACCCGGAGGAGTTGGCCCGACATAGGAGTCTTCCCCTTGGCAGAGACAAGTTGAGGGTACACCATCTAGGAAGTTGAAAAAGTCCTGATCGAGGATGGTCCTTTGGCCCCCGTTGAGTATTCTCTTAGCCGTGCTACCCCTGTCGAAGATAGAGACCTTGTTGGGCTTGGCTAGTCGATAGACTCGGAAATTACCTGCTCGAGAAACACTAGTGATGTGGTCAGGAAGTGATTGTTTCAAGCCCTAACCATGGTTTTCTCAACAGCTCACACAAACTTAAATTCAAAAGCAAAGTAAATGCGGTGGGGACACCCCTCCTATTTAGAGGCAGCTGCTAACACAACGAATGAGGAGGTGCAATGATTACATCCGTTAGGGAAACTGCCAATCATAAAGCGACACGTGTTGGGGGCATCAAGCGTTCAAGAAAAAAAATGGGATGGGGCTTTAAGCAAACAGAATCTTAGGGATAGTGGTCCCAAAAAGCCCGACACAAGCAAATGTAGCATAGTAAGACACCCCTTTATTTGGTAGTAGACTTGGCCGAGCACTTGACCAAGTCTAGTGGGGGCAATTGTTAGGGTGAACCTAGATAGCACCTAGGAATAGTAGGTTGAGTCAGCATTGACCAAGCTAGTCGCGAGGGTTGCCCCCAACATTCCTTCACATACCACCATCTAGTCGAGACAAGGTCCCCCTTAGAGCTCAGCCATCATTGACCAAGGTACAAGAAAAATCCTAACTTAGTGTATACTGAACAATTCGCATGTCCCCTACTCAGCATCGTGAGTGTCCTAACCAAGCACGGTGGTGACCAAGCTGTTTACAAGCCCAAGTGCATGCTGCCATAGCTCTGGATAAGGCCAATCCCTTTGCCACAGGAATCACGATGCCTATCACTAACCCCCTGACACCACCGTACGAAGCACTAGGGTTGAGGGTCGAACCTACTTTCCACCCGGTCAAAGTGGTGAGCTATAAATAGAAGCATTTACTCTGCCCTCAAGATAAGTGGACTCTCTTTAACCTACCCTTAGCCTCTCTCTTAACCTAACATGCATCTAACTTAAGCATTGAAAAGCCCTTGGATGACACTACACCAGTGTCCTCCTTTGATCTCCGAGGCATTCCTTCCTTGTAAGACCAACCGATGAAGTCGAGAAGGATAAGCAAGGTAGTTCGACCACCGTACATAGTCATACGTAGTGTTGATCATCAACAATAAACTTGCATGATATATTTTAGTAATATTTGCAAACTTGCATTTTTCTTACTTTGCGTGACATTTTATAAATCCTTTCCTTGTGAAAAATAAAATATCACAAAATTAATAATATTTTTTCTTGTAGCAAAGTTCTAGTATAAAAACATTGTACTAAAATAAACCATACTTCCCGATTATATTGCTCGTCACAAAACACGCTCTCAACTTGCTCAAATAGAGATTTTAAAAAGAAAAAAAATAGAGTTACAATGTGTGAAGAAACAAATAAGGCGGTTTTGAAAAAATATAAATACCATCAATTTGTGCCATGTAATAGAGAAATTGTAAGAAATGTCAACACTTTATGAAACTATTGGTGGCAAATATTAGGTATGTTTTAAGATGTACTACATGTCACATGTTAACCCAAAGTTCATATTAAAAAATTATACAGACCAAAATGCCCTTATTTGATCTAGGCTTTTTCCCCCCTCTTATTCTCTTCCTTTCCCTCTCTCATTCTCTCATGGTCACCACCGGTTCGGCTTCATTGGAATGCAAGATCGTTGGAGTCCACCACTGGTTCGTTGTCCTTCACCATTGTTCTCTTTGTTATCTTCATCTTGGTGCAAGCAAAGTTCATCGAGACATGAGGAGATCAAGTTTCGTTGAAGATTGGAGAAGATGAACTCATCGTCAGATCATCATCGCAAAAGGATAAGATGAACTTGTCATCCCAGATTTGAGAGGTTGAACTCATCGTCACAGATCAAAGAAGATGCACTCATCGTTATGATGTTGTCACAAATTAGATAAGAAGAACTTCTTGTCAAAATGTCATCACAGAAGAAAAAGAAGATGAACTCTTTGTCATAGATTAGAGAAGACGAACTTGTCATCACAAATTGGAGAAGACAAACTCTTCAACGTAACATTATCATGGATCAAAAAAGACAAGCTCATCATTATAGATCTATAACGACCCTAACTTACATGGCCATTACTTAACTATATAATCAATACATAAATGTATCTTATCGTAAAATACTTAGATTTGCAGACTAATTTTTTTCAAATCATTGTAATTATTTTTTTTAAACATTTTCTTTTAAAAGATTTATTAATTTTAGACAAAACTTTTTACAAAAATATTTTAAAGATTGAATATCATTATAATTTTATTATTTGAAATTACATATACTTTGTTGCACTACCTGTTGCAACATTTTTTAACTGAGGTTGTATGACTATAACCTCCTCTTCAATACATACTTGTGTAATATCATTTAATCATTTATACATATATAATTTATAAAAATCATATTGCAAATATTGCATTTGTATAAGCGTTATTCATTCTCATCTCCACCATTCGTCCCCCACTGCCACTACCCATCAAGCATTGCTTGCAGGTTTTTTACCTACAACATCAACATACTTGAATGAGCTTTTGCTCAACAAGTAAGAATTATCCTCACAAAACATAATTGAGAACTTTTAATAAAAACATGCATGAACAATTTATGCTCACTTATGGGCGAATTTTATGCTTTATTATAAAAGCCCTATCTTGCATATGGGCCAAGTGTTCGAACTGAATGAATGCGATCCTCAAGAAGTTAGGGTTTCCAGCAACTCTAAAACCATAGTTTTAAACTTGGTGCCTCGCCGTAGGTTAGGAGGCCTTTAATCCTCCCCGTAGGTCAAGAGGTCTTGAATCTTCTCATACGTCAAAAAGTTGGTACGACACTCTTAACTTATTTTATCTTTTTCATTCTACTTGTCTTATTATATGTATGCAGTATGACATGTTAATAGCATTACATAGCATAAAACATAATCATACTTAACTTAAGGTAAGCACGCAGTATAATTTAGTATTGCATAACATCACATATAACATATAACATAACATACGAGAGCATGACAAAAACATAATAAGTCTTAGACATAGCATAGCTTAACATAGCATATCATGACGTGACATAACACATCTTGGAAAACATAATATGCCATGGAGTGACTTAACATAACACAACATATCATACATAGCATGGAATAAGATATCATTGATCATGCATTTCATAATTATCATAAATTATATTATAGGCAAGATTCTTACTTTCCTAGATTTCAACCAAAGCGGTTCTAATTGTATCTTGTCAATCCTATAGTCTAGAAATCATAATTGAGAAAGGTCTTAGAGGGACTCTAAATAGCAAGCATGATTGTTGGAGTTCACCAAAATGCATAAAAGCTCATTCAAGACTCTATTCCTCCAATCTACTCTACCTTGATCTACATGCAATTGGTACGAAATCATTTCTAATGGATTGGAATTGGTCTGGATAGAGACCACGGTTGTGTTTGGGTCATAAAAACAAGTTAATAGATGGTCTTAGATCATCAATCAGAGGTTAGGAAGGCAACTTTCCAATATTGAATTTTCGGTCAATTGTTGACCACTGTTGACCAGAATTACCACCATTGGCCAGTGTTGACTAGGCTCTATTGGCGAATGAGCTTGAACCTACTGCCTAAATTGACCCTCTAAAGTCTAATAATGAGGTCAATTTTGCCAAATTCAGACTACAAATGCACAAATCGCTTAGGAATTCTCGGTTTTCTAACAACTTCGTTTGTGACATTCTAACGACGGATCGAAGAAATTGATAGATTGGTTTTCCACCCATGCCCCTAAGAGTGCTTTGGTGCCATTAATAGACCATAAAACACCAAATTCAATAGGATCAAAGTTTCTCCTTGATGGATGGTGGCAGTGCTCTTCAATCTTCAATGAGTGGCAGTGGCACCTTGAAATTGAAGTGTAGGTTTTGCTTTACGCCTCTTTTGAATCCATTGATACCAAAAATGTCAAAAACGGAGGTTGCAAAGATGGTGATCAAACTTGCACATGGACAACTTCTAGTTGCAGCTCTGGTGATCGTATTCTAGCGAGTTATAGGCAACAAAAGTAGTCAGTTTTGCTTCTCTCTTCGATATAAGTTTGTAGGAACTGAAATCAGATCGATCAGATGGCAAATGACGAAGAAATCTAACCAGAAAGAAACTGGTATTTTATGGCTTTGAATGGCGCGTAGGGGCTGCTCCAACAAAGCTGTGGTCGGCACAACACATCATTAAACTTAACTAGTTGAAATCTATTTATTGGTGTGGGAAGTGTTAAAAACCAATGTCAAAACTTACATCGGAGGTAGTTTGTGGTGGAGAAGAGAGAAGGATGAGAGAGAAAGAGAGAGAACAAATATGGCTAATTTTGATTAGTGGTTAGGATTGATTTTATGGGATCCTATTTTAATATTTATAGATCTTCAAATCCTAACCTATGTCATGTTTGGATTGATTAATTTTTTTATCTGTAAACTTTAAAATTTCTAAATACATACTCATATTTCTAAAACTGTAACTGTAACATGCATGGCCTTTTTAAAAATAAATAAACAAATAAATACTACTGTTTTCACTATATTATGATCTTTTTAACATCTTTGTACTATCATCAAATCACTTTCATGATTCCATCCTTAAATTCTAGATTTTGTAAAAATTTCTTAAATGCTAAACCTCCTCGTTTCATTTTTCAGCCATCTCATAAACTTATCCATTTGTTTTATTTTTTATCTTTTAAGAACAATAATATGCATTTAAGAGGTTTGATTAAATCCTAAAATTTGATCTTGCAGATTCCTGATTCCTAGTGGTTTTCTTTGAAAATCGCCATCGTCAATTCGATCTTGCACAAAAGCTTTTTGTTCTATCTAGTTTTGCCACATATAACACCACATTTGTTTGAGAGATTTTTAATGGGACAAAACAAATCACAATTTGATTCGATCAATAATTCTAGAGAAAGTCTTCGTCTAAAGGAAGAAATAAAAATATCTCATATCTCAGAGTTTCTCTATCTAGCTTCTCTCTCTAGAATTCTTCAAATGGCTAAAAAATCCCTTTCTATCCTGTCAATTCTTCTATTTATAGGTGCAGGAACTACTTGTTCTTGAGTTATTCACCATCAAATCTTTATTCTAATGTTCAATCATTAGATCTTTGGTCTGACGTAGCAATTTATGTGATTGATCTAAAGTTCCCTTTCTGAAACTTCTTTCTTTGTGTTCTAATACAGAAGCGTAAGCGTCCCTAATTCCTGAAATGGTGTTATTAGACTTAAGTGAGTGACGTCGTTTCATCTTTCTCTTATCTCATTATTTTATTCAAACGCAATTGAGTTTGTTTATTCCCAGCAAGGTATTTATTAAAATAAGAAATATGACCCAAAAAAAAAGTTAAAGTACATATCTGTAAAGAGGCCTGTAGCACAAAACCAAAAGCAAAAACCAAAAAAGTACAAACGGCAACAATGCAACTAAAAAAGCAAATAAAAAGACATTGAAGTGAATTATTTTCTCAATCAAAGCTGAAAGGCCTCCTTAATGAAATCCTCTTACCAAAAAAAAAAAAAGTGCACGAATAACCCAAATTTTGAAACCTGATGACATTCATAAGACCATCTATGAAATAGCTGTAATTTTCAAAAACTGCCAACAAAGCATGTAAACAGTTGGCAACTGCTGTTTTGACAGCAACGATCTGTTTTGAGGTCAAATTACAATTTTCACAAAACACGAAGTTATAGATCTTGGAGAGACGAGGAACTTTGTAAAGAAATTTTTTTGAAATTTTGCCTCTAAAATACTGTTACAGATAGAATTACAAAACTACTAGTTTTTGTTCTATAAAGCTATGCAGAATTTGTTTTTGACGAAAATGACCACGAAAATTCCAAAACACAATTTTCACAACATGAAAATTTTAGATCTCGATAAAACAAAGATTTTTCCTAAAGAAAATTTTTAAAAATTTTGCCTTTAAAATGGAATTTAAAACAGATTAATAAAAACTATTAAAACTTGTAATGAAAAACTGTTAAAAAAGACGGATATGTTAAAGATAGAAAACAAAATTTTGAAAAACATTAAAGTTCTAGACCTCGTCAAAAGGGAAACTTTCATGACGAAAATTTTAAAGAAAACTGTCTTTAACATGTAGTTATACGATGCCTTTTAAAACTAACAAAAAAGTACCTTCTTGTACTAGCTTTTGAACAAAACGCATGTTTGGTGACTGAATTGCAATTTTATGTCCTCTGGTTTAGGTTAATTTAAAAACTTTACTTTTTATTTTTTATTTCATTAAATGTATACATTCAAATTAGATTTAATATACAAATAAATACTTTACTTTAATCAATAGTTACTTTTGATCTTTAAAATGACCAATTATATATAAGTAAAAGAGGAAAAAAAAATTCAAACAATAAAAATAAAACAAAAACAAAAACATACAAAACACCTATATTCGAGGGTATTTTATACATTTTTGAAGTAAAAAACCTTATTATAAAATTTTTTAAAGTTTTTAAAATTCTCTTATTTTTCAATTTTAGGGTATTTTGTAAAATTCTTTACCTCAAAACTAAAGATTGATTAGAAAAGGTATAAATTTATATATTAAATTTAATTTAAAGATATATATTTGAGGATATTAAAAGCTGAATGTATAATATTTGAATGAACTTAAAATAAAAATAAAACATACAAAATAAATAAATAAACCCTTAAAAAAAAAAGAAAGAAAAAAGAAGAAGAAGAATGAAGCTGAAACATTCTACCACAAATTGCCACGTACCCAAAGTTCAATCCCTCATCCTGGGAACATCTGAGAATAAAAGAAATCTAGCTTAAACCCAAGAACCTAACGTCACTCGCAAAGCTAACAGAAAAAGCCAGCCTCCGCTACCGGTGACGATTTGATTTGCTGCTGGTAATGTCACACTCAGCCTAAAAATGCCTTTTTGTTTAACGCATAGATATTGCTTTCTTTTCTTTCTTTTTCTTTATTATTTTAATGTTACTGTTCAAATTATTGCATCACTATAAGTTGGCGGGCTTAAGTACTATTGGGGTTGACCATTTGCTACCAATCAAGCCAATTTATTAGATCCCATTTCCGGTTTTTTGGGTGGCTTATGGTTGGGCTTTAGTGTTTTGATGCACGTAAACTGTTTGATTAAAAATCTCGGACGTTACCTCACTGGTTATCTGGGAAGCTAAACACAAAAACTAATGAAATGATTAAGCCTTTGGGAATATAGTTCAAAGTAAGAATTTGAACTAGAATTGGTTTGAATTTCAAACATTGTGACTCTTGCGAGAGAAGACACTGTAGCAAAATTTAGAATGCTTTTATTTTTTTGTCTTTCAAAACGGGTTTAAGGTTTGATACTTATTATTCTCCTTTTTAAAGTCTCTATGCAATTAATGGATTCTACAGCTGAGTCCATCCTCTGAGTAGAATTTGGATTAGGTTAATTCCATTGCATTGGTGGACCTTTGGATTTTTTGCTTAGATGAAACCAGTGAACCCCTTTTCTTCTTTGGCGAAAGACTCGTTGGAACTTTGAAACAGAATAAAAAGAGAAAACATCATATCTTTTTCCTTTGTATGTTTGTATGTTCGTTTATTTTATTTTCACTGAAATTAGTCTGTTGAGTAGTCTATGTTAGCTTATGTGGTACACAACATGGAATCAAGATTTTAACTAATTAATTAATGTCAGCATGTAGTTTTGAGGCAGTGAATGAGCTCCAGGAGAGCACCAAGAGGATGCTAGCCTGCTGGGTGTGAGAGAATTAAGCTTGGTAAGTGGTCTTCAAGTGCAATTATGTCCTTCTGAATGCTCTTTATGTCTTTGGAGGCTCATGTTTGCCTTTTGATTTATTTCACTTAGTTTGATCTATAGCAAAGTTCCAATAAGTTTTCGAAACTTAACCAACTCAATGCACGGAGGCCCCTCGCCATATGTGTCAACTTCTATCACTAACTTCAAAACCATGGTAGGAACATTCAAAATAACAACAAAAAGAATATGATGATAATGATGATAAAGGTTTACTATATGCATATGCTTTTCTCTATTGACAATGTTGTTCTGTAAGGACTTTGTTTAACTTCAAAAAATAATCAGATCTCAATCCAAAATATAAGCTACTTTAGATTGGAGCTACTGACTGAAAGTACCACATTAGAAAAAACGGAAAGCACATGAATACATATTTTTTTCAGTCAGCCAAAATTACTGCACATTATTCATCTACTTATTGCGCACGATGATATACTAACAAGAATGAAGAGAAAAATTTACTTCACTTATTTTACATTGTATACATCGTATGGAAACTTCATTTTGATCTTTGTTGTTCTTTTCTGTTTTAAGCTTCATTTTTTATTTATTGCAAGTCAAAGGTGATTTTTTAACTCTCCCCTTGACATAAAGTAAGTCATTTTAGAGCAACGGAATATACATTGAAAACAACGAGAGAAAATCAATGGATTCTCTCAAGCATTTAAGATAGAAAGGATTCAACTTTGAAGTTACATTCTTAACTTAAAAGAGTTACCTTCTCATAACCATCTGTTAATTTACTAGTAGCTCTTTAAAACACAGACCCTTTTTAATAACCAAAAGAATGATTACCCACCTTTTAGAAATATTGAGTTATAGTGTTCAATGTATAGGACAATGAATAGAAATGAAGACACAAAATTGTTAATATGATTGCCATTATTGCATCAACCGATATTCTTAATTTAGTCGTGGAAATAACAAGTTCTCCAAATTAGTTTTTGCCTTTCTCTTTTAACACCTCCTTTATCTTTGTAAGGGAACAAAAATCTCTTTTTGGGGCCTGTGGTTGAGTCCACTTAAGGTTTCAAACCTTTAGTTCACCCTGTAGGAGCATATGGGGGTTAATGGCGGTAAGAATGCTGAGCTTATCAACAGTAGTTCGATGTGAATCCTCGAACTTGAATGGTGCTCAACTATCTCATCCTCGGAATACAAACAGCAAGCCTCATCTTTCATTCAATAAGCCCTCTTGGGTCGTCCGCACGGAGGCAAGTTAACCTTCTTTTCTTTATTTGGTTACTTCCTACTATTTCACAAATGTCTTCCTTTTTTTCCTTTTCGAGTTACCAAACTTTTGGTATCCAAGAAGACGTTTGAAGTATCTAAAAGCAATAACACAATGAATCTTTTAGTTCTTTTTTTTATTGAAGTATTGGACTAATGTTCCCAGCCTTCGCTTTCGTTTCGGAAATGTAAATGCATACACGCAAAAACAGAACAATTCTTGTATTTGTAATTTTAAACTCTGGATTCTCTTTCTTGTTTTTTGTTTGATTTTGAAAAACATTTCAACATTTTGAACCTTGAAACCAAAGGCCTTCTCTCCTAGAAACCTAGAAACTTTTTGCTAACTTCTATGAGTTCGTCAATAAATCAACATATGATATTTTTCATGCCATTATAATCTTTTGAACTTTTTATTTTTTCAGTCAAATGTTCATAAAGAGGAAAAAAGAAAACCGGATCCACCTTGTGTCATCTGCATGGGAAGTGGAAGGATAGATTGCCACAATTGTCATGGAAGAGGTCTCTCTCTCCCTCTTTCTTGCTCTCATTTGGTGTTGCTCGTGCTTTTCAACATTTTTAAAACTGTGCTAAAGCATGTCCAAAAGTGCGCGTCTCAGGATCTTGGAAACATGCCTTTTTTTTTTCTTCCTACTTTATTTACATTATACCTAGAAATGACTAAACATTTATGGGTTTCTTTCGAGTATAAACTGATTTACTTTGAGATAAAATCAAGTCATTATTTAGCTTTTGACCTTAGAGAGGGAGGTAGATCTTCATTCAAGTATATTGTACACCCTTTGGTACCTTTTTGAAACCAACTGGGTTCAAATTTCTGCAATAAGTTAATAATACCGGATTACCCTTTCTTTTTCGTTATATAGAACCAAAGCTTGGTTCCATAATGCAAGCTTCACACAGATGTCTCGTTAATCTTATTTTTTGTTTCCATTGAAAACCAAGTTATTAAGAATCACTGACTTAAACAAATAATAATATGACCCCTTTATGGTCCACTAATGAATTTAGGCTTTCTCAATTTTGCTACAACTCACTATTTCTACTTGGTTAAAATTAAGGTGAGACTACCAGTGTTGTTCTAAAATATGGGAAGTTTATCTCAAAATCATTGCTACCTTCTTTAAGATTCATAATCCCACCTCATTCGTCTGTTGTCAGTGGTTGACCAGATGTTTGAGTTCCGAGAGTGTTTCAAGGGTAGTTTCTCCCACTTCCACTTGATTTTTTTTGCCTGACAAACATGTTTTTGTTGCAGGGAGGACAAACTGTACTCATTTGGTGATGCTTCCAAAAGGGGAATGGCCAAAATGGTAAAGACATCGAACTATCTTGTGTTTTCTTCCCAAAGCATACGTAGAATTTTAAATTTTTGACACTGCAAATCAACTTGCTTCTTCAACCACCCCTTCAGGTGTAGGACTTGCGGCGGAAGTGGTCTCGGCTACTGTCCCCGCTGTCTTGGAACCGGAGAGTATAGGTACATAATGGGTTTTCAATTCATGAAGAAGGATGCCAGCCCCACCCATAATCAGGGGAATGAAGTTCAAAATAACCCGGAACGTCGTGGTATAGCAGATTTTTATGAACAATAACATACTTGAAGAGTATGAAAGAGAGACCCAAACGGCCATGTATTCCTCAAAGTTCGATGCCCTTTACGTGTTCATAGCCTCTGAATAGCTACCCTTTTGTGCATAATACAATTTTAGAAAGCAAAAAAAAAAAAAGATTAAATAAACTCATGCATTCCTGTTTATGGAGCAAATTTTAGCATTACTCGTACTTGTATATTTAACCATGCTTGTTAGTTTTACTCGCTTCAATGCAAAGGCTAGTAGCTTGCAAGGATGACATTTCAGCCTAGAGTAAAATCGTCTCAAGATATTCAGCGACCAAGGCAAGCATTTTATGAATGCGTTTGGCAACATTTTTAGAACCAAAAGTTAAAACAAATTTACTGCAACATGTAGACTTTTATACTATGATTTACTTTTGTTTTACATTATAGCATGTGAAAGCTTTACACTGTACTAGTTGGAATAATATGGTTAGAACGACATTGTATAAGCAGCTGTGAATGGCATATAGCCCCTTTTCTTGTTCTCCTTGAATACTAATTAATTGAAGATGCTATTTTAACTAAAGAACCACAGCTATGCACTAGTGAAAATCAAAATCGGATATATGATATGGTTGAGATTACATTTCAGATGAGAAAGAACTCTTAAACATCACATTCAGTTATCCAAATTCCAAGCACGACAGGGTGAAGAAAATCAACCTTCTAGCACAGATTGCTTATTAAGCAAGCAAGCAAGCAAAAGAATGTTAAAGAAAAATGAAGAATGAGGAACCACTTGAAAAGAAAGGAGTTTTATGAACACTATTTGTGAAACTGTACAAGATGAGTATACCAACCAATGTGAAGGATAAGCAACAGATTAACATTTAAAAAAGAAAATAGAAAAAGAAAAGGACCAGTCAACCATGAAAAGACTGACCCATTCAGAGAGAAAAACACAGCCAGTTGCTATTTGCACCAATCTGACATTGCAGAAGCCCACCAATCATGAATTATTAGTGAATATGGCAACTCTGCCACCAAAACTAAGAATTGCTCAACTGGACAGGAACAAGTCCAGCGCCATTTTGCCTCCACACTTGTTAGTTGCTTAGCCTCGGCAAGTCCTAATCTGAAAATGCAGAAATCAATACGCATAATATTCACGAAAGAAGATAGATTTCAAATAGATTCATTTTGATATCTCTAGAAATTGTTTCCTTATGTTTGGCTCAAAAAAAAAAGTTCATAGAAAAGCTTAATGCCCAAAAACAAGCGCTATGATGACTAAGAAAGAACAATTGCCTGTCATGTTATGTTCATTCATAATATTTAGGGAAATTTTATTTTACTATCATGTGTTATATCAAAATATAAGTTTGGTATCCTTTGTTTGAGAAAATTTCATACCGATACCTTGAACTTTTAGAAAAAAATTTTTAATACTTTAGAGCCCTTTTTAGGGCACGAAAAGACCAAAATTACCTTTTTTATAAAATATAATCAATTGACCAAAATTTTAAGTAAAAAATTCAAAAAATTATTATGCTTGCAAGCAAACACCCAAAAACCCTTAAAAGAACCTGTTTCTTTCTTTTTATTGTCTGTTTGCAGGCTTAATGATTTTAAAAAAAAAAATTACTCAAAATCTCGGTCAACTAATTATATTTTATAAAAAAAATAATTGTCTTTTCATATTTCAAAAAAAGGCTTCGAGATACTAAAAAAAATTTTCTAAAAGATCGACATGCTTCATGAAATTTTCTACAACAAAAGATATTAAACTCATATTTCGATATAACAAAGAGTATTAAAATGAAATTTTTGCTAATATTTAATTATCATTGTAAAATGCAAGCACAAATAGCAAGAAATAAGCACTGCAAAGGCACCTTATCCAAAGGGACGTACCTTCAGGTTATAAATCCACATTCTAGACGAAAAGATTAACTATTATTTGGCCTTGCAGGCCAAATTAAAAATAAAAAAGTGGGGGCAAATATCTCAGCCATGACGTGTGAGCCCATCTGCAATTACGTCTCTACTTCTATCGCACAACACTTGCGGATCACTTCCTTCTATGGGCTTATGAATAATGACTTTGACAGCTCCAGAATTCAAGATACCTTCCATTCCTGCAGGCATGAGTTTACCAGTTCCTATAAGGGTGATAGGCACTACTGGCACTCTAGCCTTCGCTGCAACACTGAAGGCACCTTTCTGCATATCAAACATCAAGAGAAAACAATGAAATTCCAAACTTTCTACCGATCTGTATATCACTGCACCCTCTTCTCGTTCCTGCATCGAAAACTATAAGAAAAGCCATACAAACTAAGAAAGTAGAGGAGAGGCAGATGGTACAAAAAATACTTCTTTTATTAGTCAGATTTTCTCCAAAAGTAGTTATGGATGTACAGAAGATGACCCTATAATTATTTCGAATAACCAAATGTGCATCACAATAAAATTTGTTCCTAGATCGATTCTTCCACGGTCCCTTCATTGGGTCAAAGGAAAACAGACACGTGCCTATTTCTATCTTGGAAAATAGTCCCACAGATGATCAAACCACGTAAATCGCGAATGCTTTTGATAACAGTTATATATTTAATAGGCTTTATTTGACCTTTTTCTTGTTTGGCAACGAAAACTAGGCTGTATTTGGCTCTGGAAAGCATTCTGTAACCCTTTCCGTTTCATTTGGAAATCTTGTGTTCCTATAGGATCAAAGTCTTTGCATGGCAGGTTTCTCATCATAAACTGAACACTCGTGACATGGTTCAGAGGAGAAATCATCATCTGACTCTTTCACCTTCATGGTGCATAATGTGCAAGGAAGAGGATGAATATTTAGATCATTTATTGCTTCACAGCAGTGTAGCTAGTCTTACGGCAAAAGTTGTTAAAGAAAACGGTGCTTTTTGGGAATTTCCCGCTCAGTGCAACTCGTTGATGATGGAGGATATATTGGGTTTTGGATGCAATAAGATGGTGAAAATTCTTTGAAGGTGCATGGTACTATCATTACTTTGGACAATTTAGATGAAGAGGAATTCCAGAATATTTGAGAAGGAATTTGGGGGACTAACTTTTTAGCCTTGCTGTGGGCTTCAACAGATGAGGCGTTCAAAGATATTCCATTTCAGTTGATCTTCTTAAATTGGATGTTTCGGGCGGATAAATAGTCATCTTGTTGTAGTTTACTTTTGGAAGGTTTTTGCCCTTGTGATTTTATTGTTGGGTAAATTGCCACGTTAACCCTCATCCTTTCACAAATGTGTGATTTTAGTCCCAATATTTTATTTTTGATTTTATTAGTCCCCAATCTTTCATTTTAGTTGCTAAGAACCCAATTCAACGGTTAAACCGTTAATTTTAAGAACCGGTTTGTCACCTTTTTTATAACTTTAGAGGCCAGTTTGTCAACTTTTTGATAACTTTGGAGACCAATTCATCCCCTTTTTCTATCCAAAATTATCTGTTTGACCGTTAAATTAGTTTTTTAGCAATTAAAATCAAAGCTTGAAGACAAATAAATCAAAAATAAAAAATAAGGGACCAAATATTCACTTTCATGAAAGGTTAGGGAGTACTAAAACAATTTACCCTTTATTGTTTTATCTGTCCAAGAGGACCTCTCATCCACTCTCTCGCTTCCTTTTGTGGTTCTCAATCTCTCTCTTTGAAGTCGAAATCGGAACCTTTCATGAAAGGATTCTTTCTTTAAAAAGAAAAAAGGTATTTGGTAACCAAATTTCTCTCGCTTCCTTTCGTGGTTCTCAACCAAATTAGTAGACCCTACACTATTGATTGTTCGTAAGGATTTATAATGATCTCACCTTAAAAACACCTAGTTTTCCATCTTTACTCCGTGTTCCCTCTGGAAAGAAGAAGACTGAGGCACCCTTCTTTATAAGATCCATACACCGCTTAAGGCAGTCCTATATGCAAGAGCCAAAAACAATGCAAATCAATCAAACTGTATAAATCATGCAGTGCAAAAGGGACACAATTTACTAATAAGACTTGTGCTACATTCTAACAAACTATCATGCGGAGGATCAGAAAGAAAAGGAATACCAACTGGCTTCTGCTGTCCATGCGCTTTAAAGGAATTACACCCAAGAGAAACATGGCCCAACCAATAATAGGGAAGAGAAATATGCTGGTTTTGCTGATGAATTTAAAGGGTCTCCCGAGAGTCAGAACAGTATATATGTCTAGAAAGCTCTGGTGGTTGGAGACATATACGGCTGGAGTGTCTGCTGAAGGCAGGTTCTCCAATCCCTCGTACTTAATCTTGAAAAATGGAGCAACAGTTAAAGTTGCCCAAAGTTTGGCAATAAAGAAATGAGCTTTTCTTCGGTATCGATCCAACAAGAGTACAACAGGATGCTCCAAGACCATAAACACAAATAGAAAAATTGCAACAACAGAGGTAACAGCGTAAAAGCAAATCCCCCTAGCTTTTGAACCCAGACTTAGTTCTGCATTTTAAGAAAACAACAATGAAGAAACAGAAGTGAATAAGAATTATAGCTGATAGCAAGGAAATAGTGACAATAGAAAGCTAGTGGGTGAAACCTGTTAACGGGAAATTTGCTTCCGGAGTCCCAGTTCCAGTAAGTTCAGATCTCACAGCTATGTATCTGGATAGCTTCTGTTGGTTTCGCATTTTAACATCATAATGTGGTGCATGAAGCGTCTCCTGTTTACCAGAACAGAACCATGGTACAACAACATGCATCCTTGGACTGCACAAAAAGCTATTGCGAGCAACTGTAGCAGAAAAGAAGAAAAATAATAGTATCCATAAGTAACTTGCTGCAGCATTGACAAATAGCACCGGAATCACAATTGATAATGAACTCTCGAAGTGAATTTATCAATAAGTATGTGAGCAGAAATGCAATCATAAATAATAACTGTGAAACCAGTCAGCAATTCAAATGTGATGGTATAAGAGGAAACAAGCATGAGGAGCCCAAATAGCTATTGTTTTCGCCAAAGGAAGGTTATGCTTTTAAAAATTTCATAGTATGCTAGAGTTCTGAGTAGATAATATGTAAGCAATTGGATCACATAAGGAATAGTTTTACATAGTTTCAAATGAAAATATTAGACTTAATAATATAAGAGTAAATGAAATCATCAGGAAGCTTATTACTAGTCAATTGGCATTGCACAAATAATAAGATAAAATGATAAGAATTCCTTCACTTACAACAATTTGAATAACCCAGACTCTTCCTATAATGTTGAGAGCACCCAATAAAGTGTTCCTTATGTGCAATCAACTGCATTAAGTGGGAAACAATCAACACCAGGATGTAGAGAATTTTACAGCAGCAACGACAGTATATAAGTGCATCATCACCTCCAGGATGCTAGATTAAAATTAGTTGCATAATGTGAGTCCTGAGAGTATGATATACTGGCTACAACAGACGGTCTGGAAGCTAGTTTGTGTACAAATATGTTGCTTCCAGGTGTGCTTGACATAAGTTGAGCATTCAAATCAGAATCACAAGCTGACATGTGTTTTCACTTTTCATACCATGTTTTCCAACATATCACTAGTTATCAACCAGAGTGTACATCATTCCTAAATAACAGAAAACATTTTTTATGACATCTTAAAAAAAAAATAACACACTGAGGAATTGAGACAACATGGCCTGGCAACACTAGTATAAAGAAATCTCAAACAATCCCCATAATAATTCCTTTTCCCTCTTCATATACATGCACATTGGCTACAATTGTTTCAAAGCAGGATAATACATAGTATTCAGTCAGTGCTTGCCTTTTTTCCCCCCTTCTTTCTAGCCTTTTATTGCTGTTAACTTTCTCTCTGTTAATTTAGGGCTTTCAAATGTAACTCTATTTTAACAAATATTACCTGTATTTTAATCAATTATTTCCTCAAAAGCAAAACCTTTTATCACAAGCTTTGAAACAGCATACCTGAAAAGAACAAGGCCAACCAAGACCGTGGCAAAGGTCAAGTTTCAAACGTTCCAATTTCGAATTCAAAGAGATAGAGATCCGCAAAGGCACAGTTTTGGGAGGAAAAATTATTCCTTGGCTACATGACAACATAGAGCCATATAAGGATGAACCACTTTCCATTCCTGAAAACATTAATACGTGCACTGGAGCTGTAATTGATCAAAATGAAGCCAAAATCAGATCCAATTTCCGAAGTTTATCCACGAAAGAAAATAAATAAAAGTCAAAGTTCATAAAGTTCCAAAATCAATACCAAATGGAGTCAACGAGACCAAAAAGAAGCCAAAATCAAATTCAATTTCTGAAGCCTATGCAAGCAGAAAATTCGAAATTCACAAAGTTCCAAATCCCAAAACATTCAGATAAATATATAGTCGCAGAAAAGCTGTATATACATATGGATAAATTCATGATTCAACTAAAATTGGACTAGAACGTGGAAAGAGCAACTTACAGAAAGAAATTCAGGTGAATTGGGGCCAACAGATAGCAACTGTTAAGACTGTTGTATGGAGATCGGAGCTCACGGCGAATCTCGAGAAAATGAAGATTTGAAACTTTTTTTTTCTTTAGGAAAATTGGAGATTGAATTTGGAATTTTTTTTTTTTTTAATTTTATAAATAAATAAACGGAGAGTGAAACAGGAAACAGAGCTACTTGTTGCTGTTGGCGGCAACTCAGGTCCTGTTTGGCCGAACCCAAAGGGAATAATTTGAGAAAAGGGCCAAAAAAACAATTTTCAATTGGGTAAATGTCTGGAGGAAAACGGAGCAAAGCCAAATATTCTTCTTCTTTTTTTTTCTTTTTTTTTTTTTTTTGGGAATGCAAAGCCAAATACTCAATGTCAATATGATAGCTTATAATGATAATATTTTTCACTGCAAAAATTAGATTGAAGACACTCCTGTCAACTTTTTTAAAAATGACTGATTTTTTTTAAATGATTGTTTTATGGTTTTTTTTTCCCCTATATCATTGATTTGTCAAGAATTTATTAATAATAAATCGATAAATTATTAATTGAAATTAATTAATTATTAATTGAAATTAGTTAATCATTAATTAATATTAGTTAATCAATAATAAATTCTACCAAATTAATCAATAATAAATTAAAATTATTAGTAATAAAACTACAATGTTAATCAACAATAAACTAAAACTCAATAATCACTTATTAACCATTTCAAAGAAATAATCATTTTACTAATTTTACAAAACTTCCATCATTTGTTAAAAATGCTTAAAAAAGCATTTTTTAAAAAACACTTTTTAAATAACGATAATTGGTAAAAGCGGTCCATGAACTTTCAAACACTTGATCACTTAATGCCTTTTTTTAATTTTTTAATTTTTATTTTTTTGCTCAAGATGATCATTTAAGCGATCATATTAAAGTAATGTATTATACAATAATTCATTAATATATTGTTTGATATGACCATTGTATTGTATAAGTTAATATAGATAATAAATTAACATATTTATGCAGTATTATAGAATACAATCTATTTTTGTATATTTTATTATAAAATATAAATTAATATATTTATGTCGCATTATAGAATACAATTCATTTTTTGTGTATTTTATTGTATTATTTTATATCTAGTTCATGTCAGAGTTAGGTCCAACATGAATAGGGGTTAGGTTAACACGTATGATTTTCTAACATTTAGGGGCAAATTTATATTTTCTAAAAAATAACATTTTGGTTCTGATTTCTTTAAATTGCATTATGACTTCAGAATTTTTTAAAAATTTATATTTTGATTTTTAATTTTAATAAAATTATGTCTTCTCCCATGATTATTCAAACATTAGATTTTGACTCTCAAATTTAAAAATTTTCATATTGACCCCCTATAGAATATGTCATACACCCAACACTATATTGTAAAGATCACATAACCTAATACAACACAATACAATATACTTACTTAATACAATATGATGCATGCAACCAAACACTGCCATCATTTATATAAAGTTAGCATTGAGTTCGGCACTCTCAAAGTGTTGGACTCATCAACACATGAAAGATAAGTGTTAGATGCAAAATGGACTAGTACGTTTGAAGGTATCCTAGGCTAAATTTAAGTCGTAGACGTTTGACACACTTTGGTCCACCCTTTAGTAAAAGATTTGAAAATATTACAATAAAAATTTGAAGAAAACCAAGAGGTAGAACATGGATTGTTTGCGATTATATACTTTGCATTTTGAGTGTTAAAAATACCCTATATTTGGTGAGACCCATAACTTTTCTTTATTGCTAGTTGTTGTAATCCATCTTTGATGATGATGAGAATTATTGTTGAACCAAAAATAGTATATTTCTTAATTTACAAAATATGATAAATCAATATATTTATGCTGTATTATAAAATATAATCCATTTTTGGTGTATTTTATTGTATTATTTTATACCATGGTTCATGTTGAAGTTGAGTCCAACACGATTAGGGGGTTAGGTTAAAAAGTATGATTTTCTAAATATTAAGGCAAATTTATATTTTCTAAAAAATAACATTTTGGCTCCATAATTTCTTAAAATTGCATTTTGGTTCTTTTTAAAAATTTTATATTTTGATCTTTATTTTTTATAAACTTATATTTTTATCCCATAATTATTGAAAAATTACATTTTGACTCCTCAAATTTAAGAATTTCATTTTGATCTCTTATACAATATGTCATATACCTAACATTAATATTGTAAAGATAACACAACCTAATGCAACAGAATACAATATATCTTGCCTAATACAATATAATACAGACAACCAAACATTGCCTAAGAAGGGGAAGACATTATCGAAGAAAAAGGTAGTTGCTGGCTACTTTCAGCATTGTTATTTTCTACGTTAGTTAGCGATATGATTTGAACTACAAATTGTAGTTGAAATTGAGTTAAGTTTGCTTTCAAATTTTTGGTGTGTGTCATATTTTTTCTCTATTTGATGCGTATATTCTTAGGTAAGGCAATCTTAGGGATTGTGAAAAGTTTCCCAATTGTTGAGTTAGGCGCCTTCAATTCGGCGTTCAATTGCATAATTTAAATATTGACATGCTTTTCGTTTTATACATAATTTTGTAACTAGGCTTTTTAAATTGAATGCTAGCGATAAAAGGGGGAAAAAAAGGAAAGAAAGAAAACCAAATACATATATATATATATATAGAGATATAGAGAGAGAGAGAGAGAGAGAGATTCATTAGATCAATTAGTGTTTTATTTGTTTTGTTTTGTTTTTCTTTTCTTTCTTTTTTTTTTTTTTTCTTTTTTTTTTTTTTTTTTTTTTTTTTGATTTGGTAACCAAAAGTGTGTCTTTATGTAACCTTTAAAAAAGCATCATATACTTGAAGACAATATGTATCTGTAGCTCTTTCGCCATGTTATCCTGATGATTGAAAACTTGATATTTCAAACAACACCTAAGAATTTGTTTTTGTTTTGAGATAGAAAAGTTTTGTACACTATGCTTAACATAAAAAATAAAAATAAAAAAATAAAAACACAATTTTAGTAGATTTCATTGATCACCATGAAAAAACGCAATGTCCCCATCAAGCAGTATACTCAACATAAACGTGACATTCATGTATTATACAATTAATCAATAAGATGTAGTTTAGATCATAAAAACCAAGCAGAAAATAATTTGATAGGAAAATTGCATACCCCTCCAAAAAAAATTAATCAAAGTACAGTGTGGCGTAAAAATTAGGAACAAAGGAATCCAATTTTGGTCACATTTCCTTAAACATTCTAGATATTTAAAGCTCTACCTTCCTCTATGAATATAATCAAAGAAAAACGAATAATAGAGCAGGCCTAAGATAATATTCCTTCACGGTTGTAGCCCCTATTTGCATAGGAAAATATATCCCATGAATGAGTTGTGATACTTGCAGTGTCACTTGAGTCCCTTTTTTCATGGGAGTATGATTTTCCTTGAAAGGGCGCAATAATAACATGGTTGAAACTATGGCTTGATTTTTGAAGTTAGTAGATATGAATTTTAAAATAATTTTTATTTCACACAATTTTGATCTCGAATTTCGGTAGTTAATTTTGCGTCCATGTTGATTTGGAACTACTAACTTTTGTAATGAGTAACGCTTTGAAAGACATGTGATACATATGCACAATCTCTTATCATTGTATACGCAATTTTGATTATTAAATAATTATAAATATCTCATTGACTTCAATGAGTAAACAAACTGTTTTTCAAAACAAACCTGGCTTGTGAGTTTCGAATTTTTCTTTCTCCGATATGACCTTTTAATTCTATAATTTAGAATATGGCAGACCTAGCCATTAGGGTTTGATGTTTTATTTATTTTTTATTTTTTATTTTTTATGGTTTAACATTTTAATCCTAGTTTGTTCTGCCCTGATTAAGCAAAATATGGTAAAGCATTTCTATGTAGCATTATTCAAAACAAATTGGTGAGAGAGGAAGTTTTTGTCTAGGACATGTATTTTGTCATTTTTCTTCCCTTACAAACCCAAGACAAGCATACTCTTTTACACAAAGGTTATCATAGGAGGAAATATGGCCAAAGGTCACAAGGGATAATCCTTCAAACAGAGATTACTTCAAATGCTCATTTATCCCAAGTTGCCTCGTCAAAAAGAAGGTAAATTTTCTTATTAAATAAATATAGATTGAAAGGACCGATTGTTGCGATGAATTCATGATACTTGAATAACATATTTACAAAGATACCAATTCATGATAATTGGATTATATACTTTAAAATAAAAGATAGATCTTTCTTTCCACTTTGATAGTACATATTTTTAAACTGTTAGATCCAGTTAAAATCATTTTATTTATAAATTTGACGGTGAAAAAGCAAAACCCCACAGTTAGGTCATTTTTTGGGTTCCCACAAGAGGAATTGCTTAAAAAAATACCCTAACAAGATTTTTCACACAAAAAGACACCAACACTATAGAATACCAAAATAATATATTTTCCTCCCACTTTGGGCTCGTAAAATATCACACGGAACTATGGAAGCGTACAAATTAAAAAAGTGTCGTCTAACATCACAAGTAATCTTCAACTCTGCATTTTACAGACCAAAGGACGCTTTTTTAACCATTCATACACTTTCTCGTGCTGCTCAACGTCGTACTCGTGGACACGTTTCGACTGAACCACATCAATGTGCTGTTTGGATTACAAGTTCTCGCTTTAGCAAGCAAATATCAAAACCAGTTCGAACTTAAATTTAAATTCTATGAGAGAACGCTATAGCAAAACCAATTCAAACTTAAATTTTTCTAGTTCAAACTGATAAACCAATCATCATACATGGAATCCTGTGAGCAAGCAAATAATGAAAATAGAAATTTGTTTTTTCCTTTTGTTTTCCGATAGAGGAATAATGAGACCAGGCTTCCCAAAAAAAAAAGAAAAAGACAATCATCAATCTCTAATGAATAGATTTTATTCCTGCTTTTATGTCTATATAATATATGGTACAAGGCCAGTAGTTGTACTGTGTGAGGGTAGTATACACACAGCTAGAACTCAACATGCTGCAAACAATACTTACATATATATATATAGCAATCACACCAATGACAAAAAGGAATATCCTTTTCATCTCTTTATCTTTATGCATATCACAGTTGATCACATTTCATATAAGGTCCTCGAAAAAAATGAAAATCATGTTTCACCTCTAGCAATATATGCACAAGCAATTTTCAAGTCTGTATATAGCGCGATGACGAAAGATTTGAGTTTGCCCCCTGCCAAATGATGCTAGAAGCATATCCTGGTGTCTGATTGAGTTATTTCTTTTCTGTTGTGACTCCAACAACCACATTGCTGACCTGTAAGATTGAAAAAGTTTATAAATTTTGGTTCCTCATAATATTAGGACTCTGAAGTTGGAAAAACTTAAAGAAGGAAAACTTAAGGAGCAATAATAATAAGAAGAAAAAGATTCAAAGGAAGTTGCCAATGAAACTAACCAATTTGCCACTTTCGTCAACGGACATAGGGTTCTCAACCACAACAGTTTGGCTTTGCGAATTCGGCATGGGCTGCATGGAATGCAAGGAAATGATAAATAAGAACCATAAAATTTAGAGTAATGTCACAAGGTAATTTAGGAGAGAATTTCATGAACTTACAGCAGAAGTGGAGGGGATTGTTGAATTGGCTCCATTGGGTCTGTGCACTGGAATTGGAACCCTCATGTTGCCCATCTGTGAAATAGAAGATAATATTAAAAAGAGAGAGAAAGAGGAGAGAAAATTTAGATGCAAACAATAAACCTAGACACAAGAAACAGCAAGTGAATATTATCACAAAGTTGAACCAGATACCAGTAAGTATACAAGAATAAAAGAGCAGAAAGTATTTTCACGAAAGTCCCTGCAAAGGGTGTATTCTTTTTAAAGTGATTCAGATAAATTCTGTAAAACCAACAAGCATGTATATTATGTTTTAAAACTACGAGAAAATTGATTTAGGTTTGAACAATTTGGTTGTGGCTTCAAATTTTGTCGATAAAAATTATTCTCTCACTCGTGGTTAGATATTACCTTAAGAAACAAAGTACCCAAAAATTTAATTGTTAAATGCAAGATCATAATAACTTAGTTGATAAGTAATAAAGAACACAGAAGATATTTGCACCAGTCTGATGTCTTTTCAAAGTTAGTTTTGCTTTTGGTCTCAAGGTTTAAAGGAAGAAAAAAAAAGGAGAATTTTTAGTCTTATCGGTGTTAAAAGAAGTCCTGCATGTTGCCACAGTAAAGCTACACGGTCCTCCAAATCCAAACCTAAAAAGGTTTTTAACTTCATAACTAGGAAAATGAATGCGTGCGTGCATGTGCGCGCGTAGTAGCAAGTAAAAATCTTTTTTAGGTGTGTGACAAACAGAAGCACTGACATTAAGCAGTATTTGCAAAACAAAAAGTCTTGGGGAAGTAAATTTAAATGTCAAGGGTGTTCAATCAAAGACTAATCAAGTTCATTTGTACTTACAACATTTGTAACATATTGACAAATTGCACACTTGACTGAGGGAGCTCCATATGGATACATAAGTGTTGTCCGGCAGTTCCCACAGTTAACATGAGCTACCTGATTGGGTCCTTTTCAGTCGCAGAACAAAATGAAACAAGAAACAACCAAAAAGGGTAAGCAAGCAGACAAGTGTATATGTAGACGAAAGTGTACAGATAGACATAAGAAAATCCAACTTAACTTCGAAGAAAAAAGTTAGCCTCTGACTATGCTGTTTAGGAATGCAGCATCAAAAGGCTATATACAATGAAGCAATAAACCAAAAGCATATTTGCAATGTTGAAGAAAGAAAGAAAAATGTTAAGACTACATAAAATAAGCATTCAATGTAGCTTCTAAAGGATTTCAAGTTCTACTACTACCACTACTACTACTATTACTACTACATGCAATGTCAAAAGGCCATGTACAAGGAAGGAAAAAACCAAAAGCATATTTGCAATGTTCAAGAAAGAAAGAACAATGTTAAGACTACGTAAAAAGAGGTATTCCAATGTAGCTTCTAAAGGATTTCCAGTTCTTCTTCTTCTTCTTCTTCTACTAGTACTACTACTACTACTACTACTAAACCAAAAGCATATTTGCAATGTTCAAGAAAGAAAGAAAAATGTCAAGCCGTCACACCTCAAGTGGAAAATTCTGCCCTAGCTGTTCGTGGGCCTCAGAATCAAGGCACTAACAATCATTAGAGGAAGGAACGACCATATTGTGAACATTGCCACAAGCTTGGTCACACCAAGGAAGCATGCTAGAAAATTCACGGGAAACCAACAAATTGGAAGCCCTCACACCCACAAAACCAAGGGAACACAGCAGAAGAAAATTATGTACCTGCCGAGTCCAACCCTTTTCACAAAGAGCAGCTGGAGGTTTTGAAACAACTAATCAAGCAATCACAGGCAGCTGATTCTACCATGACAATTGGAACCAAATCCTTAGCGCAGAAAGGTAATTCTATAAGTGCCTTAAGCGTTAGAAAAGATAATTTGAATTCATGGATGGTGGATTCAGAGCTTCATACCACATGATTGGAGATAGAGAGGCTTTAACAAATTTTAGTCAATGTCGTGAGAACATAACGGTCAGCATAGCAGACAGATCACTTTCCAAAGTGATTGGAACCAGATCAATAAAAATTTCAAAAGACCTAATACTCAACTCTATCCTTTTAGTGCCTCAATTAAGCTCAATTTACTTTCAGTTAGTAAACTCACTCGGGATCTCAATTGTGTCACTAAATTTTCTCCAAATTCTTGTGAATTTCAAGTCTTGGATTCGGGGAAGATGATTGGCAATGCTAAAGAGTACTTGGGGCTCTATCTACTTAAGGCAAATGATTCTTCTAAAAGGAAAGGTCATAATACTGGTTGTTTAGCGTCTGAGAGTCCAAATCCAATTTCTGTTTTTCCAAATGGGGACAATGCTATTTTGTTATGGCACTATAGGTTAGGACATCCAAATTTCATGTATCTCAAGAAACTTTCTGTCCCTTTTCAATAATAAAAATCCAATTGAGTTTCAATGTGAGATTTGTCAATTTGCAAAACATGTTCGTGATTATTATCCTAACCTGCAATACAAAGAATCACAACCCTTCTCATTGATCCACAGTGATGTGTGGGGACCATCTAGGATCAAAAATGTCACTGGATCTTGTTGGTTTATAATGTTTATTGATGATCACACTTGACTTACATGGGTTTTTCTAATGAATGAAAAATCAGACGAAGGTCCGATATTCCAAAAATTCAATACCATGGTTCAAACTCAATTCCAAACCAAAATACAAATTTTGAAAACGGACAATGCAAAGGAATATTTTGCATCCATTCTTGGTGATTACTTAATAAGTCAAGGAATTGTTCATCTAAGCTCTTGTGTTGATACACCTCAACAAAACGGTGTAACTGAAAGAAAAAACAGACATCTCCTAGAGGTAGCCCGGTCTCTCATGTTCTCTACACATGTACCCAAACAATATTGGGGGGAAGCCATACTCACCGCAACCTACCTCATAAATAGAATGCCTTCTCAAGTCCTAAAATTCCTGACCCCATGTCAAAACCTACTTAAAACACACCCAACCACACATCTCATATCCTCCATTCCTCTCAAAATGTTCGGCTGCTCCGCTTTCGTACACATCCATAGCCAACACCAAAGAAAACTCGATCCTAGAGCCATTAAATGTATTTTCTTGAGGTACTCCTCTCATCAAAAAGGGTACAAATGTTATTCTCCAATTACAAAGAAATTCCATAACTCCATGGATGCTACATTTTTGAACATCAGCCACATTACCCCAAATCTGACATTTAGGGGAAGAGTAGTTTTACACAGGAATATCAACTTTGGAACATCATTACGGAGACCAATGATCTAGATATTTCCCACACTTCATCAAATCCGGTCAATACCCAGATAGAAACTGTCCCTACCCACCAAAATGAACCCATGGTCCCATACCTTGATTCAACTGCAAAAGTGCTTGACCTTGGTTCACCTACAGAAGTGCCTGTCCCCCCACACATTTCTTCCCCAAGCACTTCCTCTTCTCCAACCATTGTTCAGCTAAATGAAATCCCAAGTCTCCCTAGTCTTCATTCCCCAGACACTACTCAATCCAAAAACAACAAAGACCTTATCACCTATTCTAGAAGGAAAAAGAACCAAAGGGAGATGAAGCACCAAGTAACCCTTAAGCAAATCCAAGAATTGGAACCAGATTCAAGATCAAAAGATCCACAAGGTAATTATAATCTCGAGTCTTCCAAAGATAGTGATCTTCCTATTGGAAAAAGAAAGACTGTTAAAGAATGCACAAAGCATCCAATCTATAACTTTGTGTCATATCAAGGGCTATCTAACAAGTACAGGGCATTTGTGGCAAGTCTGGATCATACATAGATTCCTAAATCCATACAAGAAGCTCTCACAATACCGAACTAGAAGGCTGCTGTTGAAGAGGAGACTCGAGCACCAGAGAAGAATAGAACATGGAAGATCACCAAGCTACCACCTGTAAAACGCCCTACAGGCTGCAAATGGGTCTTCACAATTAAATACAAAGAAGATGGAAGTGTTGATCGATTCAAGGCTCGACTTGTTGCAAAAGGATTCACATAATCCTATGAAATTCATTGTGAAGAAACTTTCGCTCTTGTAGCCAAATTGAACATAGTTTGAGTTCTCCTATCTCTGGCTGCAAATCTAGGCTACTCACTCCATCAATTAGATGTCAAAAACGCTTTCCTCAATGGAGACTTGGCAAAAGAAGTTTATATGAGCATTCCTCTTAGATTTGAAATGCAAGCAACAATCAACAAAGTTTGTAGGCTGAAATGATCCTTATATGGACTCAAACAATCCCCAAGAGCCTAGTTTGACAGATTTACAAGAGTAATCAAGCAGTATGGCTATCTACAATGTTAGACAGATCACACTCTCTTTGTTGAACATTCACCTAAAGGGAGAATTACCATTCTTATTGTATATGTGGATGACATTATTTTAACAGGAGATCATATGTAGGAGATAAGCACACTCAAGAGCCTGCTAGTCAAAGAGTTTGAAATCAAAGATTTGGGAAGCCTCGGGTACTTTCTTGGAATGGAATAACTTGGTCAAAAGCAAGAATCTCAGTCTCTCAACGAAAATATGTTCTGGACCTTCTGAAAGAAACGGGAATGCTCATATGCAAGCCAGCAGACACTCCCATGGACTCAATCAAATTAGGAACCAAAGAAGACTGTGCACCAGTTGATAAAGGCAAATGTCAAAGACTTGTGGGAGAACTTATATATTTATCCCACACAAGACCCGACATTGGCTTCTATGTTAACATGGTGAGTCAATTCATGAACAATCCGAATGAAAAACATATGGAGGCAGTCCATAGGAACCTGAGGTATTTAATACTAACACCGGGAAGGGTTTGTATTTCGGGAAATCAACAGACAAAGGTATAAAGATATTCAGTGATGCTGATTGGGCAGGATCAAAAGCAGATCGAAGATCAACTTCAGCTACTGCACATATGTATGGGGAAACTTAGTCACATGGCCTAGCAAGAAACAATTTGTTGTGTCAAGCAGTGCGGAAGCCGAATTTAGAGCAATGGCATATGGTATATGTGAAGGGATGTGGCTACAAAGACTCTTAAAGGAGTTAAGGATCGATGTTGAAGAACCTATGAAGATGTTCTGCGATAATCAGTCAGCTATCAGTATCACAAAGAACCCTATACATCATGATAAGACGAAGCACGTAGAGATTGGTCGCCACTTCATAAAGGAAAAGATAGAGGAAGAAATGGTCAAGTTACTACATCTGCCGACCAAAATTCAGACAGCAGACATCCTCACTAAGGCTCTACCAAGAAAGAACTTTGAAGATTTAAACTCCAAGCTAGGCTTAATTAACATTTACAGCCCAGCTTGAGGGGGAGTGTAAAATATTGTAGAATATTTTGTTTTCCTGTATAGTTACAACTGTCATATTAGCTGATTAGTCTCCTAGGATATCTTGATTATTACCCGATTCTCATTTGGTAATTATTTCCTATTTTTAGTTGTTACTATGTTTAGGAGATTTGATAGGCTGTTTTTCCCTAATTACTAGATGAATTATCATCTACAAAAAGGCTGTATAATAAGTTAGTATTCAGAGGAATAAAATTAATCGTTCTCAATTTCCTCACTTTTTTTTAATGGAAAATAACATGTCCAATGAGCAAGTGGTGATGATGTCGTAACAGAAATTAACCACAATTCCTCAAGCAGTATTCGCAGGTACCAAAAGACAACTATTATTTGAAAAGATTAGGTAAAATGATCACACCTTGCAGGTGAAACTATGAGTGAAATAGCGTCAAACAAATCAGACAATAGAAATATCATTTGCAGTGTCACTTTCATGAATAAAAATTTCACTCTAAGAACAACATAGCATGTACAACACCTGGCACAAGATTGACGGTCTGACAACAAGAGCATCTTACACTTGTTGCCCCACGTGTATACATCAGCAACGTCCTGCAGCCTCCACATATAAGTTGTGACATTTCCATCCCTGCAAGTATTTAATACTAGCAAAGTGTTAATTTGTGGTTAAATCTTTTTATTCAACCCAAAGTTGTCCAAAAAAAAAAAAAGGATTTTTAGTTATTGGTTCCATATGAGACTGCATAATAGAGCATTTCATAACATGTCAAACCTAAACAAATTATATGTCACTTGATGCTCAGCAAATGAATGTTATTAGCAAACATGCCGCTTGAATTACTATCAAATGAGCTTGTTTCCTTCACAATACCAAATCTGCCGACCACCAAGCCAGACTGCTCTACTACATATCGGGAAGAGTGCAGGGGACTAAAGCTAGAAATCTCTACGGCATGATTATTCCTTTATCATGCACTAACAATAGTAAAAACTAACATCCTCACAAACACAGTTAAACCAGTTCATCTTGACATCAACCACAGGCTACAGCCAAAATGCTAAAAGGTGGCAAAAACAATTCAACTGCAGCATATCTATGTATAAAAGTTGACATGTACTTTAAAGTTTAAAAGAGCGTACAACCAAAACAATGACTGAAGCCATCACCAAAGTGTTTTGATGGTAATGCCTGTAGTCAAATTTTCATTTCAGTCTACTCACTGTCACAAGAAACTAAAAACATTAAGCGGCTAATAACATTATATACATGAATGAATTCAGCTTCTCTCCCTGTTTCTCCGATGCACCAGTGAATTCTCCCTTAAAAGCTTTCATGAAGGATAAATTACAAAGTGCACCCTACTTTTTTTGGCACATTTCTTCCTCCACTCCTAGTAATTACAAAACTTCATTTAATTTTCTTATTTCTGCCCAGCATAGCAAGTTACACATCACATTTTATCCTGTGGCAAAAATCTAAAATTGAAAGACAGTTTTGTTTCATTCATGCAGCTTATTAAACAAGCCAGTGACAAGATGTAGATATCAGCTTGAGAAAAAACGATGTCTTTTAGTCTTTGATCCATCATCCTTTTATTTCCTATTGTGTTGTGGATCATTTCATTATCTCTTCCATCATTTTCTTTTCAAAAAATGTACAATCTTCACTTTTCTGTAGCAAGAAAATCTATATAGCTGTTCCAGAACTCAAAAGTACGCCCTTATGAGGCATGGGTCTTTGATTCTTATAAGTTAGCTCAGAATTTCCACTCATATACAATATCTTTTCAAGTCAAAAGCTTTCGAATACATAACATGGAAACTCAAGTATGCACCTAACGTAATTGACACTTACAAATTAGACATTGGGATAAAAGAAACATACCAGGAGGAGGGACTGAGGTAACTGTACTGCACAACGCACAACAAACATTTGTAGCTCCTCTAGGATAAAGAAGAATGCTCCTACACCCGCTACACACAAGCTGGCTCTGCATAGCTGCCAAATAAAAAACAATGGACAGTGAAGCTTTAACCAGAAACTTGATAGAAGATAATAGCAGCTTCGGCAACTTATAGCCCCAACAACATATACTGACAACTTTGTTAGCAACACACAACATAATATAATTCAACCTCCACTGGTTAAAACATAATGACGTTACTCCATTAAACTGGAAGTACATACGCAAACCAAATGTAAGATAACAGTTAAAAAGAGAAAATACCCTGCAAACTTTCCCTGCTATTACCACACCTTAGTCAGACGAATAGCAAGACAATCAACCTTGTACGCTCAACTTCACATCAATAAGATAAAGGAAACAAGTATCTTTCCTAATTATGTAGACCAATTAAAAAAATAGAAAATGATACTAATGCAAACGGATTATAATACCAGGAATTTAAAATTTTGAACAGTATACTTATGACGTTACGCCTGTTTGGGAACATGGTACGATGTTTTCCCACACAAAATTTTTGCTAGAGTGTTTTAGATTCAAACATTTGATTAGAACTGTGTTCTCAAAAGGAATATTTTATCTTTAATTTTTAGTTTTTAATTCTGAATATAACATTATTTTTTTCTCCAAAACTTATAAATATTTATTATTCAATTAAGCCTTCTTATCTTTTCATTTTAGTCTCTCTAAATAGTTTAACGATTGCAAATTCAATTTAAAGACTTGAAGGGTGTTGGAAACACCAATTCGAACAAAAAAGTTTCAATTTGAACAAGTTTGCAACAGTGTTTTTTCCCCAGAGAATGTGAATTGCTACATTGTTTTTAATTCAAACCAACAATCCAAACACGTTCATGAATGAATATAGAGATTATCTGTTTCATCCTCGACTTCAAGAGTTCTTGTTCTCTCTCTCTCAAATCTTATGTTTTCACTTTTCTGGATCTATTTTTATTTCTTAGGTGGTTTCATCTTGTCTAATTGAGGCAACACGTAAGCCTAAGGAGGATTGATGTGGAATTATAGAATTCTTCTTCCAGATTATGTGGAATTATATTCTTGATTGTGATCTTCCTAATTGAGAGGAAGTTTTGTAAAATGATTTGATCAGTTTTTTAGGAGATTTGGTAGGATAATAAGCTGTTAATGAGTTAGGATTTTTTCAAGGACACGTTGCTACCTCCTATATAAATGTATTGCTGTACAGAATTTTGTGTAGTGGAAAATCATTCTATTCATCACTTTCCACATGGTACCAGAGCTTTCTTTGACTACCAAAAAATCCTGGGGCTAAAAAAATTGCAATACATACGCCTCATACCTGATTAGAGCCATCCTTTGAACCCTTGGTTCTTCATCCAACTTTCAAGTCTGAAATGGCTACCTCAACGCCGACGGAGACTGCAATCAACACCACCGGCCATGAAACAATTTCATCCACTTCAGACACATCAAGTGGAGGAATGGAAGTCAATCTCATCACCGTTCATAAGTTGAACGGCAATAATTATCTGCAATGGTCCCATTCCGTCATGATGTTTATTTGCAGAAAGGGAAAAGATGATATCTCACTGGAATAGCAAAGAAACCCAAGGAAGACGAGCAGAAATTCAAAAGTTGGAAATTGGAGAACAATATGGTAATGTCATGGCTGATTAATTACATGACAAATGAGATCGGAGAAAATTTTCTCCTTTATGAGACCGCCCATGAAATTTGGGAAGCAGCCAAAGAAACGTATTCTAGTGTTGAGAATACATCTGAACTCTTTGGAATAGAAAGCATGCTTCACAATCTACGTCAAGGAGATCAAACCGTCACCCAATATTTCAATTCTCCCAACCATCTGTAGCAACAACTTGACAAGTCTGAAGAGCTTGAATGGCACTACCCTGAAGACCAAAACAGATACAGGCTGATTGTTGAAAAGAGGCGTATTTATAAGTTTCTTATTGGCCTCAACAAGAACCTAAACGAGGGAGGATACTTGGCACCAAACCTCTTCCAAGCATTCGTGAAGCTTTCTCA